>VWZK01002843.1:151931-163881 GCA_013396935.1 Baryphthengus martii
GGCTGCGCTGGGCGGGGCTTTCTCCCCCCGACGCGCGGGGCGGAGGGAAGAGGAGGCGGTGGCGGCAGCGATGGCGATGGGCGGGGGTTGTCGCCGTCGTTGTCCCCGTGACTCCCTCCCCCTACGCCCCCGGTGCCGCTGCGCGGATGGTTCCGGGCCGGGCCGCTCGGCTCCGCCATGCCGAGATACTGCGCCGCGTCCTGCTGCAAGAACCGAGGGGGACAAAGCGCCAGGGACCAGCGCAAGCTGAGCTTCTACCCGTGAGTAGCCGAGGAAGGGGGTCGGGTCTGGGTGAGGGGGTAGGGTCTAGGGATGGTGAACGCTAATGGGGCCGACCCTGAGTGAGGCGAGGCCCGCGGCGGCCCCTCAGGAGAAAGCCGGGGAGGTAAATTGCCGATAAACTAACTTCGGGGGCTGGGACCCGCCTTTGAACCCTGACACGTCCCCAGCGGCTGGAGGGAGGCAGCGCTCTCAGTTCTGGTGAGGGTAAAAGTGTCGGGAAATGAGGTCGACGGGCTGAGTGTTTAACCAAATACACCCCCACACACACACCTCCAATTCCTCCCCGGCGAGGATCTCTGGTGCTTGCTTAGCGGGGGTGAGGTGCTGCAGCGCCGAAGGGCTCTTGCATAGGTGCAGAGGGTTCAGGAAGTGACAACCGAACAGATTAGACTAAAAAATACAATTTGCGCCTCTAATCATGAGGCTCTTCAGCTGTTAAGTCTAAGTAGCACCGGCTACCTCGGTTTTTTTTTTGTCAAGCGTGGGTGTTTCAGCAAGGCAGGCATTAGCGGAGGCATCGGTTTAATGGTGAGGGCGCCGAGTATCGTGTATCTGACAGCTTGCGAGCTAAGCGAAGGGCCTGACACCGTAGGAAAGTAAACATATATTGGTTCTTTAAACACTCCCACCAGAATTATTATCCTGCCGACACTGCAAAGAAAAGCATTGCTGTTTTTTTTGGAGGCAGCTGAGCTGGCTGGAAGCTAACTAGCTCGGCTGACAAAAAAAGTTTATGGTGGCTGCATAGTAGTGTCTGGCCACCTGATTGATTAGTCACCATTCCGGGCCTGCAGTAACCTCTGTACTGTTGGGGTTACGTGGCTGTTAATTCTCAGAAGGATGAGTTAAAAACAGTGTTTCTCAACCCTGAGAGGAGCACAGTGCAGGTAAATAAATATTAATGTATTTCTGTTGGAAAAAAAGTACAATAAATATTTGTCAACAGAAAGAATTTTGTAGCATTGAAGAATAAATTTCACAACTAACTTCAAAATCAGTTTTGGTAAAATGTTTACCTCAAACTAAGTTTTTTTTCAGTTGCTGAGCAGTCATTGTTATTCCAAGATCAGGAAGGCTGTGTAGGAAGACCCACAGGAAGACTGCTTTGAATGGGATTTTAGTTTAGATTGAAGGAAAGAAAGCTTTTTTTTTTTTTTTTCCCCAGCATGTGTTTAATAAGTGATTCATCATAAAACAGTTGTGAAGATGAGGGGAAATAAATTATTTTTGTTACTTTAGAGAATGTGAGAGCCACATGGATGATCAAAACAAATTTGAGTGCTGATACAAATTTATATTCCAACATACGGCATCAGGATAAAGATGATTGTGAAAACACAACTGGTTTATGTAGCCATTGGATTGTGCTACATTACAGGTATCGTGGTTCTGTAGAAGGGGTGCCAAGATTTGATTTACAGCGATCTCTTGCCCTGCATTAGCATCCACTACTCATAGGAAGTTTAAGTTTTATTCCCTTGCCTCTTACCTAAAAGGTCCTCTGCTGTTCTGTGGCTTTGGGTCTGAGTCCCTTCTGACCTTTTTAACCGTGACCTAATTTCAGTTGTCCTAACTGCCCCTCTTTGTGTTATTTCTTCTCCTCTCTGACTTTTGCAGTGGTGGCGACTGCTGAATAAATTCTGTCTGCTTGCTTTTTTTTTTTTGGTCTATTTTTTTGAGTTGTCTTGTTTACACCAGAGAACAGATTCTCTTCATGAGTAAGGGGCCATTGAAGTAGGAGCAGATTTTGCTGCGTAAGCAGCTTTTGCCCTTAAGCTAAACCAGCAGATTTTGGAATCAGACATTGTCTCTCACTACAGATTATTTTGTTTCCTATCTGAAGCTGTCTCACTACGAGGAAAGCAGTGAGTGCTGTGCTGCAAGGGTAACAGCAGTGGAGGCAAATGTGCTCAAGACCTTCTTGGAGCGGATGTGATTGGTGACACAACCTTCAATTGAAAGAAGCCATCCTCTAACTGAGAGCATTCTTTGGGGCTATGTAGTAACATCCCAGGCTAAGCTCTGTTACTCATGGGCCCTGCTGTCTAATATATGTAGTGCTGTTACTGGGTGTACCTAATCTAAGTAGGCAGGTTTTGAAAAGGCTGAGCCTCTAACCTGTCCTTGGGAGGTTATTTGTTTTTGCCAGCATTATTCCTTCGTTCCTGCAGATACTCAAAGCCACGTGCATCAAAAGCTTGCTCTGTTTCCCGGTAACTTCAAAACTTAAAATGGTAATAGATTCAAAAGATTGTTCATGTCTGAATGTTTTTGCTGTCCTTCATACTTCCAACAGCTAATACTTTTGACATTCTACAGTTATGATCAGGTCTACCTATTTCTTACAGTTTCATATACACAAAACCATGTAATTTTTAATTTTTTTTTTTTAACTATTCTTGATCATGATTCTACAGAGTATTACTTTCTAAACAGTAGTTATTTAACAGGACTCAAAATTCACATTATGGTTTATGTATATCATATGTGATCATATGTTAGAGGTGGAAGAAGCTTGACATGCACCAGAGAGACCTATAAGGGCATTACAAATATCCTGATGTCTGTTTGGTAAGAGATGAGAGCCAAGAGTGGTCTGAATGTTCGTCTTGCCATTCCCACAACTACTTGACTGTGCATCATAGTGAGCCTTTAATTTCCCTTCAATTTGTGTGTCGTGATTCATTAAGTAAATTACATATCTTCACCTGCTTTAATTTAGTCCTCTTTCCCCATATAATTTGTATGACTATTTGCATATATTTAAAAAATCAATTACAATTTTTTCTATGAATGCGTATGGTCTTAATTTTCCTTTTCAAGTAAATGAGATAGTTAAGAAGTTACTTGTGGATTATATAATATTATATGGGCTCTGAACACTATAAGAAAGCTTGATTGCTGAAACACAAAATGTAGACATGCTTCACATTTATGTGTGTTTACTTACTGAACAACGTTTAAATTCTACACTGGAAATATTCGCATTTCCAAGTTCTCAGGTAATTTAAAATACTATGTATATTAAGAGATACTCTGTTAAACAAAAAATAGTGACGAAAGAGTTTGTTACTAGTTTTGTCTAGTAAGATAAAAAAGCTGTACAAATGCTCTCTCTAAAATGAGGACCAGACCTTAATTTTTTCAGTTGAAGTCAGAGAATTTCATTGATTTTCAGCTGAACTACTTTCTGAGCAAGTGTTGCATATTGAAGCCTGTTAAAACATTTTACCCATGGGTTCTGAAACAGTTGGCCAGCAGAAATCAATAGAAATTCTGCTACTGAACTGGAGCAAATATCCAACTAGAAATAATTAGGATTATTATTGGGTTAACAATGTAAGTGACATCCTGATTAGCATTTTATATTTAATTTTTTTGAAAAGAATTATGTTAATCCATTTGTAAGGAATGACTGCCTTGTAATGAGCAATGAGTTATTCTTTATTTAAAAAGAAGAAAGAAAAAAATCCCCACACTTATGTTTCTGTTTTTGTTTTTTCTTTCAACTGCTTTAAAGGTTTCCACTTCATGATAAAGAGAGACTTGAGAAATGGTTGCGGAATATGAAACGAGATGCATGGACACCAAGTAAACACCAGCTTCTATGCAGTGATCATTTTACCCCTGATTCCCTTGACGTGCGATGGGGCATACGATACTTGAAGCACACTGCTGTACCAACGATTTTCTCTTCCCCAGATGATGAGGTAATGTATTCCTATCTTATTTTTGTTGTATTTATGTAATACAGAAGCTCTGATTATCTGGAATGTTGTCGTGCTTTATTTTTAAAATAGAATTCCTGTCCATCAAAATATTTTGTCAACAGAACTGATGCGAACTTAATATGTGATTTCATAGTGCAAAGGGTGAACAACTTCCCAGGCTTTGACTGGAGGTTCAATATCTGTTTTAATTACAAATTACAGAAGCATTTCTTGTAGGAAATTTTTCACAGGAAAATAACTTTCCTTTCAGAGTATGATGATTGTAGATATTTTTTCCTGTGCAATTACTCTTAATTAATATTTTAATACCTTTTATTAATTGTACATAAATACAGTCTTTGGAACATGTCAGATTCAAACAGCACATTTCTCTTTTAGGTGTTCAAGAGGTTAGGGACAGAACAGCTCTGGAGTGTAGGCTGCTGAGATGGCCTACAAAGACTATTCCATCTCGTCTTTCACCAAGTTGTGCTGTTGGTTACATAAAAATACTGTGCTGCACGGGCACCTTATCTTGATGAAAGCTGTGCTAAATCTCTTCTGGCCTGTAACTGTCTTCCTCTGGATCATTGCATTGGTGGTGGGAGGAATGGAGAGACTGGAATTCTGTCAAGAGTGAATTGCTGAAATTTAAATGTGTGACTAATTAATTTTACAAAATAATTTATTTTTAGTCATAAAGTTCTCTGTCTTCTTGGATAGCTGCAAGTGTTGCCCGGACTGCTTTTGACTGTAGAGAGAAAATCAATCTTGCTGAATCTCTCATATGTAAAACCAGAACATCTTACCTTTTATGTTGATGGTAAATTATCAATAAATATCATTCCTTCCACCGCCCTTCCCCAAACTCTCCCCACTTTTAGTGTATTCCTCACTTCCCTGTGCTGTCATGGTTACAGGGAGCCCTCCCTTTGGAAGTGGACTTTGATGCAATTGAGATAAACTATGTGATTTTTTTCCCCCAAAGAGAAGTTAGGTTTTCCCCACCTCCTTATTGTCTCTTGTATTGCACATGACCATAGACCAGTGATAGAGCACCTATGAAAACAGATGGTAGAGTTACTAAATTAACGAAGTTTGTATTGCGGTAGTGTTGCCAAGAACATACCAATGACTTCTCTAAATTATTCTTGCATTAGCAATATAGATGGGAAATCTTGGATAAATTTATCCAGTTTAGGAAAAGATTATTCTGTGTTTCCTTTCAATGTATCCATCACTTTCCTGCTATCAGAAGGAAAGAGATGCCATTTTTTTTATATCTGTCATACTGTGAACTTGTTTTCCAGGGGTCTCGCTTCTTTCTATGGCATTATTTTCTTTAACCTCACTCTTCTGACTGCACTTTTCTAAACATCTACACCTTGGTCACATGTAAGTGACCATCTCAGCAAATAATACCCATTGACTTGGCCACTGCTTCTGTAGTCCCCCCCAAAAACAAAATTTCTACATAAACTGAATATTCACAAAGAGCTAGGAAAAAGCTGTCCTTATTCTGGGGGAGAATATCTTCTTAATTGTGCTCCCAAGTTAATGTAGAGGAACAAGAAACTAAAGTCCCAAGCTGCCTTTCAACGCTTGGCAATAAAACCTTCATTTGGAAAACAGAGCAGCAAAGAGAGAGAGAGAAGAGTTGAAATATCTGTGTATTGTTCTGCACCACCTTGCTTTATGTATTGCAGAGCAAGTAAAGGGTATCTTCCCAGAAGTACTTAATGATTCAATTATTTCTTCTTCTGAACAGAGAGTGTTTGTGTCTCACGAGCAGTGTTAGTTGCCTGCATTTCAATACCAGTAACTATTCTACATGACGTTTGCAAGGATTTTTAGTTTGAAAACTGTCATACAAGTGTGAGGGCAGGGACAGATGGACAAGGGAGCTTTTCAATGGAAGTAAAGGTCTTCAAGCAGCTCTATCCAGAGAGGTGTTTTGGTGCCTTTCCTTCACCTTTAATGGTAGCTTTGGTAGGCAAGAATTTGGGGGACATTTCCCTAATTTATTTCACAAGAAAAATCATCTATCTGGTTAAAAGGTATAGTCTGAGAAGGCCTTTTTGTGGCTGCTGGTAGAAAAGAGAAAGGGAAATTACTGCGTTCTCTCAAAATCCCTAAGATTGATGTGAAGCTAAGTATCACCTTTGAAAAGATAAACAAATGAATCCTATTTTTGTATACATTTTTCAGTCCTTTAACACCAAAGTTTTGTATAAAGGGAAATTACAAAGTGTAATGTATTTAGGATGCTTCAGACTACATACATACTTTTATGAACATACACTTTAAAATTACCGTTTCCATCATAATTTGATTTTTTTCAGCCTTGCTCTTCCCTCCTCCCCTTTTTTTTTTCTTTTACCTGGCCTGTATTTACTTAGCAAGTCACAGTTGATTCTTATTCTCTTTGGTTTGTTCTGGCTTTTAATGGTTTTGGGTTTTAGTCCATGAGTACAAGTTTTGCAGCTTGGTCTCTTTACAATCAAGCCTATTATTAAAAATAAGAGCCTCAGTGTTAGTGCATTTTGTTTCGCTGACTGACAAATCAAAAAGCTTGTTTGGATACTGATCTTAAATCTTACCCTGTCACGATGTAGTTTATGTAGAAAATGGGAAAAGAGGGTGGCTAAAAGAGGATAAGCTTCAAATTGTCCCTCTTTCAGTAATGACTTCTGTTTAAAGTCCTGGTAAAATTTTATCCTTTATTAAAATTTCTATGCATCTAAAAATAAGTTCTCCACTTTTATGAATCGTGAAGTTTAGTTGTCGAAATGGAATTGTTTGTTTAAAAATGCAGCTGTGTGTTTGTGCATCGATATGTTTCACTGTCTGCAAGCCTATGTCCATAATCTTTCTTGTCGCTGTTATTAAATTCTCTTTAGGTGAACTACATGACTAAAAATCTGCCATTACTGGCTGAAACAACTATGTTGCATCTTTATGCAAAAATCTTGTGCTGTATATATTTAATATACATATTTAATACAATGTTTCAGGTGGTAATAGGAGATGCTAGCCAGTCTTTGTCCAACAGATTTGTCCAGTCACTTTTTTTCAAGTGCTTTTAAAATTAGGATGACTGGTGTAAATCAGTGAAGTTCCTTAGAGTTGGAAATTGAAAAAGAAATAAATAGTATTATTGCCATTAGAGCTTTAAAATAATATTTTAACATTTAGGACCTGAAGCAAAGTTATGGAAGATACTTACATGAATTTTCAGGTCTCTGGTGTAATTTTTAAGTAGTGGTCATGTAAATTACTAGTTATGCAGTACCATGCTATAGAATGAGATTTGCAGGTTTGTTGTTTTGGAGTTTTTTTATGTTCAAGTGATTTCCTGGTTACAAGGTGATTGGATTTGTGGGGTGTTTTTTCTGCAGGAAAAAGACTCTTCTCAGAACACCCCACGAGAAAGAAAGAGAGACAACCTGAGAGAAACAAATGCAAACGTAGAGTCAGAGAAGGCATCTATATCACCTGAACCTTGTATACCAAAGAAAAATCCTGTAATTGCAGTAAATGTAGATGAAAAAGCAGAAGTAGCTTGTTCAACTGCATCGAATAAACCTTTACAAATTCAAAACCTGCAACTTCAAAACGGAGAAGACTTTCAGACAGACAGTGTCGTTCTTGATAATTCATCTGAGCAGCATGTAGAACCTAATCCTGTTCTAATGGCAGCAGCAGTCCAGAGCATGGAAGCTACCAGTGCTCCTATTTCTGTAGAGGATCCACTAAGTTGTACAGCTACAGTCTTGCAATTTACAGAGCCTGACTATTTGAATTCATCTCTGAAACTGAAAAATGCTTTAGGTTCAATTACTGACTATGCAATTGAAAATCCCAACTCTCATGTTGTAGGCTGTTCTGTTGAAGTACAGCCTACAGTTGAAAATGCGGTTTTACTGAGTACGGTCACACAAACTATTGAACAGTTCGGTGGGAATGAAGAATCTGTCATTGCTATCATTGTGCCAGCTGAGAGTCCAGAAGAGCCTGAAATAGTTAATAGTTCTTTCCTACCTATGAATCAAGAGTTTCTTGACACAGAGGAGACAGAAACAGATAAATCTGTGTATATGAATGCATACAGTGGAAGTGAAGTATTACAAACTGAGCATTCATACTGCAAACAAGACATAGACAGAGATCACCTTTGGAAAAAAATTTCAAAGCTCCACTCTAAGATCACTCTACTTGAAATGGAGGAGACAAAAACTTTGGGGAGACTCAGGTCCTTGGAAGCTCTTATTGGACAATTGAAGCAAGAAAACTTGCTTTCTGAAGAAAAGCTGAAGATTGTAGAAAACTGCTTTACAACACTTGAAGTGACTATGATACCATAAAGGCTTTCAATGATTGTTCTAAAATATCTTTTTAGCCTCTTTGTCCATTTATACAAATTAACTTTTGTTTCAATCATACTATTTTAAACATCTAATGCAAATTGTATGAATAGCAAATACTCTTTAGAATGTTACATAAACCACTACCAAAGCTAGGTTGTAGGATGTTGCCTATAAAACATGACTTGCAAGTAAGCTTTAAAAGAAAATAAAACCTGATAAAGTTTTGTTTAAAAGTATCTATTAATTGAATCAATAAGGATATTTTAAACCTTTCTAGATGTGTGCTTCTCTGAAACACGCAACTGCATTTGGAGTAACAGTAGAATGGACAGAATAAGCTTGTCAGATGGACAATTACAAAGCTGTTGGATTTTGGAAAAAAGAAAAAAGTGTCCCAATTCTCTTTCAAATGAGTAATGAAGTATGTAATACATATGGTCCAGTGAGGCCACAATTACTCTTTAATCTCCTGTTGATCTAACATTTGTTCTGATAGTTTTTTGTACACTTTGACTTTATTAAAATTGTTTATGCAATAAAAGGTGTTTCATGTAGTTGTAGAGACAAAAATTATTTAAGATTATTGTTACAGTGAACAGGTCCATTTTTTTTTTTATTGTTGGATAATTCACTTCAAATGGAAAGAACCATCTTAAATAACGATATTTTTTGCTGGTGAGTAAAAGGGAAAACTCCTAACTATTCAGTGAATACTATCAGCTCAGCATTGATCCTCTTACAGTCTGTAGAAGGGTAGTGCATATACCCTTAATAATACATGGAAAAAAAGAATGATTTGTAGAGCAAGTTGATAGTGAAAGCAGCAGATTCTGCTTCATTATTTTTCTCTTACTCTTCGAGAAATGGAATTGCAAGACTAGAAATCTGCTCCTGTGTTGATTTTAGTAACTGTCTCTGGTGCGCAGCAGAAAGGTACTAACAATTCGTTTGGAGGGAAATTAATTGCTAAAATACTTTCTGCTTATTCTGTCTTTGTGCCACCCCTTAGATCTCACCGTACAGTCTAGCGCAGTGAACTAGCACTAGATCATCTAGTCCAATTACGATGTACAGTTGGACTAGATGATCATTGTAGGTCCCTCCCAACTGAAGTAGTCTACATTTTATTCTATAGTGATTGACTCCAGGATCTTGGGTGTGTTTTCCTTTATTGAAAAATGTATCCCCACCACCAGTTCAGCCTGGGACTGGAGCAAATGGGTTCCTTTGCAGTCTATTACCTGGATTCTCTTATCAGACACATTCTAAACTGTTCTGGGAATCCTTTGATAAGAAACTGAGGATCAAGCAACACTAACTACAAAGCTGACCTCCAGCTAGACAGCAGGTTGCAAACTAGTCAAATTTTAGCAGCTTGCAGAGTAGCTGCCTAGAAGTTGGTCTGCTAAAGCACAGTGCTGTAAGGGATTAGTCTGTACCAGTAACCACTGTGATAGACCTGGTTTGTCCTTTGACTTAACTTCTTTCAGACTAAGTGCAGAATATGCCTGGGAAAATTCCTAAAAATATAAAAGTCAGTTATAATATGATGAATTATTTACAGGGACTGTGTCACACAATGACTATTTTCCCTCTGATTACAGACTACTGCCCTTGTAACAAAAGAACACACCTGTTCTGCCTTGTGTGCTCTGAAATTGCAAGGGGCTGTTCTGTACCCTCTAGAAATATTGCTGCTGTACAGGGTCCAGTCTTGTGAACGTTGTCCAGGTGGCTTCTCTGAATTGTACATTTTGTGATGTTTTTTTTGTGATTTTTTTTTTTTTTATATAAAGTGATCTTTCAAAGCGATTTACAGATGCTATATGAAATCGCTAAATGATTTGTCAATTTTAGATATTTCATGGATGTCATAGACAAGTCTTCTAGCTAATGCCACATTATAAGATTTACACCCAGTTCAAAATCTGCTCTAGGTCTTGAATGGCAATGAGAGCTCAGACATGGCCAAAGTCCCTACACTTTAAGCTGTTGCCTCAGCAAAGCTCTATTCCTGAGGAAAACGTGAGGGAGTTTAAAAGGTAATTAGATTTCTGATATATTTTTGCCTTTACTAACAATTTCCAGTATTGACATTGAGAACATTATTGGTGACATAAATGTCTCTAAGCCTGGGGAAAAACAAATGCTCACTTTTCCTCTCTTGCGACTACAGCAGAAAAACTGGATAACTCTACAAGCCTGTCACTAAGTCTACAAATTTCGCTGCCATGAGGCAACTTGATCTGATGGGCCTAGGGTGGACCTAGTAGGCCCTCTGCTTTTCTTTACACACAGCTTTTTGTTCCAAATAGGTCATAATTAAAGTTTACAATTAGCACTTCTCACCTGAGTGTGTTATGTAACTGCTGCCTAAAGTAACCCCTACTCTCTTTTCAAGCAGAGTATTGCAACCGTTAAGCAAAACAACGAGAAGATATTGTTATATACAACAACCAACAACAACAAGAGGTGTTAAATAATATGACGGTTTATTAACCTGTTGTTTTCAAGTAGAGCTTTCCAGCTTCAGGTGTAAATTTACCAGTTTTCCTTACTAGTAAATTTGACATGTTCTCAGTGTGTCAGATCATAGTGTGTCCATCCCATCCAGGTTCACGGTTTCTGCAGCAGAGAGCATCATTGAAAAAAAGCCAGAAGCTGCCTCAAAACAAGCTGGTTTTGTATGTTGCCTTTCTCAGGACCAGTCTTGTAGCAATGAAGAGGCTGAAACTCCACAAAGCAGTTTGAAGGTTCATCAAAATTCATGCTGTGTTTTGTAGGGGACTGTTGCAAATTGATTCCAATAAAATTTTGAGCAGACACTTTTTGTATTCATTTTATAACATTTAGAATTATGGCAGGCTGTTGTTGATTCCAGGAAAATACAACTAGGTGTTTTACTTCAGTGATATGCTGGCACTGAATTACTCAAGACTAATTATGAGGAATGAAAAACACCATGTTGGAAATTGCCACGTGCCACTGAATTAGATGCTACACGTATGTGTTTTCAGTGTTTCCTAACCATAAAGCTGTACAGCCTTTGCACACAATTTTATTTCACTAAACTTAGAGACTTTTGAAGGTGCTGTATTATTCCATGAGATCCAGTGGGAATTGCCTTTGTGCAGTTGCAGCCCAGCATCAAAGTAGTACATTCAATAATCATTCCTCCTGTAATGTGTCAGGCTTATCTTCATCTAAGTTAAATGTTCTTATTTATTTTTTCAACAATTTTGCTTTTGCATATTTTTTTTTTTTTACTTTTGACTGTCTATTTCCAGTCATATTACTTCAACACTTTACAGATTTAACAGATGTGGGCTGTTTCCTTAATTCACATTTTGAAAGGTTAAGCTGCATTTCTTTTCCCCTCTCTGCTGGCTACTGTAGGAATTTGGCATTTGGCTTTCTGCTAGATCTTCCTTTAAATTACACCAATTCTATTAAGCTTATCTACAAGCAGTGTAGTTCCATCTAGAATAAACAAATGCCCATCTGCCTAGGTTTTCCGTCTTCTTTACAAGGTGGAGCAGGAAGTTTTATTTGACTCATTCTGAATGCAGTGCCAGCTACAGGGGATTTTTT
>VWZK01002850.1:0-16534 GCA_013396935.1 Baryphthengus martii
TAAAGCAATGAAATCATATAATTTTTTCTCTAATTTCCCATGAAACTCGTGTGCAGTGTAGTTGTGTAACATCATTCTTATGAATTCAGTTGTTTACTTCCATCTGCCATGAGACTTTTTTTTTCTTTAATCTGCCAGTAAGTTATTCCCTTTCTAAAGTCTTCATTCCTTAGGGTTCAATACTCCTCTTTTTCAGCAGATAAAATTCCTCTTTAGAATGAATAAAAGCATGTTTAGGAATATATTAAAATATTGTCCTACTAATATTTATCTGGCCTTGAAAAATAACTGTTTTACTTCAGCTTGCTATTCTCATGAGCAAGTCCACACTTCTTAAAGGAAAAAAACAAATGATGTTAATTATCGTCTTCTCTTCCTTTCTTATTTTCCTTGGCATATCTCAGTAATGCTGGACTCCTACTAGTAAGCTCACATACTTATTCCTGTACAAAGAAACCATGGCATCAAGAGGGCCATCTTTCACACAGAAAACTGGAATGTGCCATTGTGGTGCATCTAAGCAGAAGCTGCTGAATAGTAAACCACTATATAATAAAAACAATGCAGTTTAAGATGCTGCTCTCCAAAAAAGTTATGAACCATATGAGAATCCCAGGGAGAAGAGTAATTTTCGAACATGCAGTAAACATGACCTAGAAGGAAAATCTGAACACTTTGCATCTAAAGAGTGGAGACATTGATACATTACTAAGAATTGCCTTAAGCAGAGAAGAAAAGGTTCTTCTTCCATGCACGTGAAGGATAGGATAAGAATTATCAGCTGTAGAAAAAAACCCGGAGATTTAAATTGTTCATCAGGACAACTTTTGTTAATGGTAGATAATAAAGCATTTGTATAAATAGTTTGAAGATGATGTGGAGTTTCTTTAACCATAACTTGGACAAACATCAGTCACAACTTAAGTCAATATTGCTAAGCTTGCCTTATGTAAAGAGATAGGCTGGATGATCTTTACATTTCCACTGCAATGTTATCATTCTAAGACAGTAAATGTCATAAGTGAGTATCATGTTTTTAGTAAGGAAAAGTGTAGTCCCTGTGCAATGTTAGTTTATGTGACTACAGTAAAAAATGTTATATTTGTGTTTTCACTAGCACAATTAAACACAATTTTTAGAAAAAGAAGCCTAGGGTGAACTGGTGTATCTTAGAAATAGAGATTTGGTTTTAAATTAAAGTTTATGGTAGGCCTTGAGCAACTATTTGATGCTGAATTGTAATCATAAACCAGAAAACAATTAAACCATCTGGAATGTGTTAATATATTGCCAGTGTGGCTTACCTGCTATCAGCACTAGAAAGATTTGAAGTATGATGATCTGATGTGCAATTCTTTCTTCTGAGACTCTTGTAACTTTCATGATTATTTATTCGGAAGAAGAAAATCCTTATGGAGCTAACCACTCAATAGTCACCAGTTTGTATTTTGGAAGTACAGTATTGAAGAGTGCACTGCTTATCATGAGTCTGATTTGTAGACTTCATTTTAATTGCCCAAACAAACTCAAAAAATGAATTAACTGGAACACCTCCACACCACTTAGAATAGTAGTTTATCATTTACCCTAGATGAGACTAGACTAGGTTAGATTAGATTAGCTTGCTCTGATGCTGAGATTAAGACAAATGGCTAGTCTCACTAAATTCTGTTTTGTTCAATGAAACCTTAATTTTATATTTAGACATAGCACTTAGCAAGAATGCTGCCATGGAACACTGGCAATAAACACTGCTTCATTAGCATGAAACTGTGAGTGTATGGTGCTGTCAGAGTGTGCTGTCAAGAAACAGAGTGGTCATTAGCATTCTGCTAGAAAGCACACTTATTTTTATATAATTGAAATTGCTTGTCCTGCACTTCAGTTTCACAGTGGATAATTAGACATAGAGACTTACAATTTAAATAACTTTTTAAATTTATGTGTGGTGCTGGCTTTTTATTTACCGGGTGACATTTCTATTACAGCTCTAACTTACTCTAATAGTTAGATTTTTTTTGACTTCAGAAGTTAGATTGTTACAATTAATGTCCAATTATGTACACAGCAAACTGTCAAATAGCATGGGATTAAATCACAAGTCAAGTTATGCAATAAAGTTAATGGTTCAGAAGGGCAAAGCAAGATCTTTGGGTTTACTTGTGATAAAGCAGTAAGAACGTGCAAGATACAAATCTTGTTATCACCCATAGGCAGGAGATGCTCTAATTGAGGGAATGGCTTATGAATAGGGTAGAGCTGTGGATAGTCAAGACATTAGTGACCTAGACTGCATATACATTTCCTTGAACAAATGTTCTACTTGATACATGGGCTGCAGCTTGATATCTGAAGCAAAAAGCTTATGCCAAGATTTCTTATTGTGAGGAATAAAACATTTGCTGTCATCAGGCACTTGTTAATTTTAAACACAAAATAAAAGATGTGTCATCTGCTCTGGCTTTGACATACTTCTTTCTCTCTTTTAGCAGACAGTAGAGACATTTTCACCGTGTAAGGTTACCCTCTATTCTTGGAAACTAGGCATTTGCTCCTTTAATTAATGAGGTTTTTCCTAAAACTTTTCTATTAAGCTTTCTGTATCCAATTTTCTGCACTGTACTTCTATTTAATATTGGAGTACAAATAGTTGTAAGAACTTTTCTAGAAGCCTTCTGATCATTTCTTCTGTAGATCTGTTGATAGTAAAAATTTGAACAAACTTAGAAAAAACAACCTCTGAAGCACTTTTTGTCATCCCTTATTGTCATATCCAGTATTTCTATCTGCCCTAAGTAGTCCTTTTTTCCAAAGCTAGATGGAAATTATTGTAGTTACAACATGCTGGGTTAAATATAGTACACTACAAATTAATCATTTTCTATTTAATGTTTGAGAATATTTATATTTCCTACTTTTTTTCATTTTAAAGAAAGAATAATATTTTGTCTCAAGTATGATTAATGTTGTTCAGTTTTCATACTTCCATGGCCTGGGGACGTTTTTCAAAAAATGTAATAACTTCATACTGCATAGGCAAGTGAAAAGGACATATTTGTTAAGATTAGTGTAGATCAGATGAGACCAGCTACTGCTGAGAGAACAAAAAGTTATTTGGAGCCTTTGAAATGCTCATTGACTGGATTTGGAAAAAAACAGCATTTGTTGTTTACAACAGGAGCAGCTGGATGCTTGAAAATCTGGTCTTTCATTTGTATGCTTTAGGCCTTTTTCTAAACAGAGAATTTACTCTGGCTTTGTTAAAGTAACCTCAGGGCTTATCTACATGGGTATGTTTGTGAGGAATAAGCTAGGGTATGAATTTTTAAGTGTCACAGCTGGTGGTCACAGAGAGAATACTCCAGGATGTAAGTGCCTTGCTTTAGTTAAGGTTCATCTACTAGGAGAAGAACTAGTTCTTTCTACAATTTGCATCTATGTAGTCAATTCCTTCTAAAAAGTTCCTGTCCTTTTTCTTTATTTCTTAGTTATTGAAATTAGTTTGTTATCTCTTCCTACAAACTTTTCTGCATTATTATCTAGGATACTATGATAGTACTGCACTCAGCTGGTTTTGACTTCTGAGGTAGTTTTAGTGCTTCTCCATTTATATTTTGCGTGTTAAAAAAAAAGTTAGGATTTAAAATTTATTTCCCCTAGGTGTGATAAAGAAATTAGTAACTCCAATATGAATCTCTTTTAAATTGTATTTCTTGAATATATCTCCCTGACTAATACTGACTCCTGAAGTAAAGAATGTATCACAGAACAAGCTGATTGAATGTTCTCAGTTCTTCTTCTGCAGAGTTTAATGGAAATTGCGATATTCACACATAAATACCATTCACCAGTTTACTTGGGACATCTAATTTCTTAACTAATATGGGTGCAGTTGCATAAAGAGATGTAGTAAGCAGTTTAAAGGCACTGTTATTTAATACACTAAATTAGAAGAAGAAAACGTTTACTTTTACTTACTTTAAATATCTATATTGTGATGTATGAGTGGATGACAGATTTAAAATACTGTTGATAGCTGTCTGCATGAACTTTCATGATAATAAAAATATTTTTTCTCAAAGCTTACCTGAACAGGTGGCTGATGAAGCAAGTCCCAATTTATCTTTCTTTGTGTTGAAGCCATTATAGTGGCTAATTCAAAGAATGATTCCCCCTGGTAGCTACCAGCTATTTGAATTAGTTACTGCTAAATGACATCTGTTTTAGATTTGCTGAAAAGATATGAGCAAAGGATCTTTCACAAAAATGTACACATGACATTTTCCTCAGCTGTTTTGGTAACTGTGTAGAAGTGAGATGCTAGTGATAATGAGAGATATGCAAAAGTTTGAATATTCAGGACTACGACTACCATATTTACTCTTTTGAGTTAAAAGAGAGGCTGGAGAAATTCAGCAAAGTGAAAGATAAGATGGACAAGATCCCAAGGAACCACCACAAAAACCCACCCAAACCTTCTTCAGCTAAAAAAAAAGCATGAAAATGCCTACATATGTTGTGCCATGATGAGAGGTGACTTTTGTGATCTAATCTCGAATCCAGGAATTAATTTTATGACAGTTGTTTGTTCTAGTATTTGAACAAACAAGGAATTAATTGTTTGCATTATTTCCTTCCCTTAATAGAGTGACATTTCTTGTCTTTCTTCCCTGATGTTTCATTTTCTTAGAAT
The DNA here is from genome assembly GCA_013396935.1 of Baryphthengus martii. Lineage (NCBI taxonomy): Eukaryota > Metazoa > Chordata > Aves > Coraciiformes > Momotidae > Baryphthengus > Baryphthengus martii. Next base: position 4,694 of record VWZK01002850.1, read on the forward strand.
GTCATACTTATTCTCTTCCACAAACACAGCAACAGCCAACTCCCATTGATGGTTTATCTACCACGGCATAATTATACGCATTCAGTGCTTAGCAAATAGTACACTTGTGCTACCACTTTTCCTCTGTTGCATTTTCAGCTTTTACCTCTCTGAACGTGCTGGGAAGAGGCACAGTAATGGCAGCCACAAGAGCTCCATGGTTACTTGTTGCAAGGCTGCGTCTTTGCAATGCTTGTGCATACCCACAGAGACTCCTCCATCTGCAGGAACAAGAAGCTGATCACACATCTGTGAACTGTGCAAGTGCCAGCAAGGGCTGCTGGTGCTGGTGTCATGACCCACAGATGGGTTGAATATTTTGGCAGAAGTTAAACCCCCTTGTTTTCCAGCTGACCTCAGAGAATTCTGGGTGGCTGGAGGCAGCTAGGCTTAGCTGGACAACTGCTGAGGTAGATTTCAGCCCAGAAACAGACTGGAACTTCCAATTTCTACCACAGAGAGCTTTGATTGACTTGCTATCAACAGTTATCATTTTGATCTAGCTTTGGAGTAGCACCTGATGCACAAAAGATTATAATAGACAACTGATCATTTGCTATCCATCCCACCTTATTCACTTCAAAAACCCATCCCTGATGATTGGAGAGCACATGGCTAATTCTGCAAACAAACCTAAAGCTTTAATCAAAACTGAGAGATTCAGAACAACAGAGACCTTGCAATTTCTGTTGTTTCACTCCAAAACTGCTGTGTTTTTTGTTAGGGAAAAGAATGATGAAAGAAAAAAAAATAAATTACTTATGAATCATCGGTCTTTTCTTATTCATGCAATGTGGCACAACCTGTTAGGTTATGTGACAAAAGCTCTCTGCACATCTGCGGAGGAGCACAATGGCTAAGGGGAACCCAAATTATGGACTCGGAGGAAAGGACAACCTGTGCAGACCCCTCCCAGCCTCTGCCCTACTATTCAGGCAGGAAGCCCACAAAACTGAGATCGAGGGATAGCTGCAAGATAAAAAGTGTGTCTGAGCAAGGCTGCCAGGGGGGATCCACTTTGCATCTATGTATACACATATTTGCTCCTCATTAGTAGATGTTTATCCTCCTCAGCCAGCGAGAGGGAAGAATGAGGTCACTGGAGCTGTCTGGATTTGTATGACTATTCTATATGTTTTCCTGTGCTGATCCATGTGGCTAGCTGTGCATACGTGTGGTATATACATGTGTTAGTGTGCATGCACTCACTGGTAATGCAGACCCAGTCTTGCTGCTGGTCAGACCTAGGGGCATGAAACTCTAACAGCCTTACCTGTGTCAGGCTGCTGAATCTAGCCCTATTTCACCTAACAGAATGCACACACACTCTAGCTTCCAAAAAAAAAAAATGTTCAAAGACATATTCTTGTTTTTTTTTCCTCTTCTCTTCTCTCTCCCCGGCTTGCTGTGTTCAAATTTTTCAGTCTTGATATGATCAAAATGTGCTCAGCAGTTATCTATTAACTTTCCTCTGCTATCTCCATTGCAGTTTCCAGATCGAATTTCCCAGCATTTTAAAGAAGGCTCATACTGCATACAGTTCCTGAAATCGTTTTTGCCTTCTTTATACTTCTTGCAAACTAACTTTTCCAAGAAGTGTTGATGAGGAAGGGTTGGTTTTGTTCCACTTAGAAATGGTCCAAACTCTACACTGAGCTACTGAGAGGAAAAGATGTTGATGTGCCGGTGGGACAATGAGGTGGAGAATGTCAAGAGCACTTTGAGATTACAACAATGCCTTGACTGCCTTTCTCTTTCCTAAACTCTGACCCTTTCTCCATGGGTCCTGAAGGGGGCTTTTTATCTTCCACTAAAGCAATTTCTTACCTCAAGTACATATAAAATGGAGTGAAATGGCCTAGGCAGCCATTACTACAGCTGGAAACTTCCACTTCATGCTTTGTCTTTTTCATAGAAATGCTTTTCAAATACAAATTATGCAAAACTGTGCTACAAGCCTGCCCATGGCATTTTTCCACTTATTTTCCCTTTGTTCCACTGTATCACAACAGTCTTCACCCAAGTCTGCTCTCTCACTTCTTTACTTCTGGGATTTCTTAGGGACTATGTGACCTGGGGCTTGTGGTTTCCTTCATGCCTTTGTCACTAAGTTGCGGTAGTACAAGACACTGTTTGTAGTCAAATGAGGCTGGTATAGGAAGTTTTAAACAGACGTTTCTCGTAATTTATTTCTTGTCTATTGTAAAGACTCATAGATTTACTACAGCAAGTCTGTAGTTATGCAGAGCACAATGGCACAACAGCATCCCGATGTGTATCTACAGCTATGAAAAAAACAAATTGGTATTTAGCTCTTCAAAAGTTTGGATGAACTGCTTGATTTAACACGACCAAACATTAAGGATTCCAAGCATTTATTATTATTTTCAGTTCCTCCATCACTCTCTGTTTAGTTTTGACAGATCAACTGCTATGTTAAGCAGTGTTATAATTCTTCAAACCCAGATTCATTTTACTTCTGTGCTAAAATGATGTGACATAATAGAAACCTCAATTGTTGCACTTATTGTCATTCAAATAATATTAGCAGGATAAAATCATCTGAATCCAGGCAGAAAATACTTTTTATAGTTCATTACAAGAAAACTATATTTCATGATCTCATGTGTAATAAAGAGATTATGCCATTTTACCAAGTTTAATTTTAACTCTTTAAATGACTGGTCCATGATTCAATGTAAATATGCATTTTTTTAAAATGCTGTTTCTCGTTAGAATCCTATCAAAATCTGGAAATATGTAAGCATCTTTTTTATTTTTTTTTTTTTTATGTTCTATTGACAGATTATTACATCTAATACACCATAACATAATGTATCATGATATCAAAAAATATATTTTGATTTGGCCCATGGTTTCTCTTTTTTTTTTTTTTTGCTACTGTTCAGTCAAGTTGCTGATGTAGACATAGCTTTCTTTTATTACAAGGAGCTGTAGGCAATTTTGGAGCTCTACGTGATTTAGTAATGATGTTCAGTGATTCTGTCTTTAGTTAAGGCCTACAGAATAATAAATAAATAAATGTGATTTTCTTCATCAAACCTTTTGTAGAGATGACTAATGGGTGAAAACAGCTCTTTATGGAATTTGAATATAACTATATCAGTGTATAACTTGGGAAAGAGGGAGGAAGGGACTTTCCCACAGCACAATTTATTTATAAGAAGAAAACTATGCTAAGGAATGGATATATCCATGAAAGTTGTGGAACACAGAAGTTAAAAAACAGCAAGTATTCCCTATGTATTCCCATAACTGCCATTCATTTAAGTACTCAAGAAATATGCTGCAACTAATATTTTGCTGACGTTTTCCTAATCTCATCTATAATCTGTATCTTCTAACACTACAGAAGTTATTAATTAGTGGCTTGCTGTTCAGGGAGTGCTGTGTGGCATAAACCAGGTTAATTTAGCCCATATACAGAAGAGTGAAAGGTAACAAATATAAATTCTATCAATTTTACTGGGACTTCTCCACAGTTCATAAGTGAGCAGTGATCCGTAAAAACAGTTTCAGATTAATAGGTTTGGAAATCCAGATTTCTCATCCAAGTGTTACAGAAATGCTGCAGTCAAAATTGGTCTTAAGGGTAATTGATATTTACAATGCAATGGAAAGTGTGTGGGTTTTTTAGAAATCTAATTATTCCTTGTTGTTATTGTATCCTAAAAATTTTGACAGAGAAATGGAGAGCAATAATCTGTAAATGAAACGGAATTACGTATTTTATGCCCACAGGATGAAAAATATACAAAAGCCTATGTCTTTGAGAAGGAAGTTAGGAAGAGACCTGGACTGGTAAGACCTCTCTGAATGAAAATCTTTTTCCCTCAGCTGCCTCTTCTATAACATGGATATAACGATCTGTGAAAGCAGCTTGGAAAATGCAGCTCTTTTTGTAAAGAACAGATTTTAAGCTGGAGATTTACTGGAACTGAATATTGAAATCCCTTCCTCAGACTGAATTTGCCCTCTTCATTCAGGATATTAATTCTCCACATCAGTACAACTGTGAAATAATTGTGTTAAATGTGATGAAGTGCTGGGATGATTTGAATACTGGGATGCACGCTAGAGCTCAGCAATCAAGTCGGATGATTCTCCCTTCCCTCTAGGGGTACAGACTTTGACCAAGAAACTGTAACCATGACTCTGTGTGGAAATATGTTAGTCATATACAAGATACTGATGTTGTTTTTCTCCACCTCTATGGTCTGACAGATGAGCAATGCTCCTGTCACTCCAGCATGATTGGCATGCTGGCCCCACATATTTCTCAGACACACGCTTAGATCAAAACAGAGATCCCTAGCACTAAAATAAGGTGCTTATTTTGCATAAAAAAATCTGTCTGTCAAGGACAACTGGGTAGGTGGGGCAGGAAAATATGGTACACAGAGGAAAATACGCATTTTGCATGCTTGCCTTTTAGAGATCATTTTTACAGAGTCTCTGTGTTACTTGGCTTTGTGTCACTGTGTGTCACTTGTCAGAAAAATGAATTGTTGTACTGCTCAAGAGTGGCTCTGAAAGTGAGAGTTTTTAACATGCTAGAGGACATGTGGGTTAAGCACTGATTTGGGGACATTGGGTCATACTGGGCTGTGAAGGAAAAAGGGATTTGTGATCTCAGAGTGAGTTTAAGAGATCAGATAAGACTTACAAATGGTGTTTAGACACTATGGACTCCTCTCAAAAGAAATGCTTCCATCTATGTATAGCAGCTTTGGGAGTCACTAGACCAAAGCTGTGACCAGTTGTCTCCAGATCAGAAATCTGTGAGTGACAGATAACTTTGTATTGATGATACATTTTTTGTGTGCATCTGTGTTGAAGCTTTTAGAAAAGAACCTTATATGTATATGTTTGTATTTTTACAGTTGTATATACTGAAAAGCCCAGGAACGTTTAGGAGAGATGACTTGCCTGAGGTTATTCAGGAAAGTAACAATAAGGGTGAGAAAGAATCTCTTTACTAATTTGTCTGTAAGATATGCTACGTCCTTTCACGCTCTGCAGAGTCACACTCTTTAAAGTCTTTTCCAAGCTACCACAAATCAAGAGTAAGCATTGCTGATGATGGGGAATGACTGAATTTGGGGAATATACTAACTTGTTCATTTTACTGCTTTTCTAAGAGGCTAATACAATGTACTGAAGTGGTGAATTTTGACTGTAAATGCATTTTAAATTATGATACTTCCTTACATGATGATGAGAAACAGTAGAAGAGACTTGAAAGTCAAATGTCTGGATGCCTGTCATGGTAGCAATGGTTACATGTCTGATCTTATTTGTGGCATTTAGAAAAGCACTTAATGTGAGCTTTAGTGTACATGTGGGAGCACAGCCAATAAGCTGCTTGTTGGTAAACCAGCTGTTAAAATCAGAAATGGATTTGATTTCCTGTTAAACTAAGTCTTTGTATGTGAGTTCAAACATGTTCCTGAAAATCCCTGCCTCAGGTCCTCTGAGTATTTGCATCCTGAAATTCTGGAAAGAAAGAGCAAGACAGCATTAAGAACTGTCCTATCCTACTCTGAGTGGGATTTCTAGAGCTTACTGTGATGTAAACAAAAACAACTGTGGTAGGCAAAACAACTATGACAACGAAAAAATCCTTAAGTTGTGAATGCTGGCTAGCAGCAGATAGTTGTGTCTGTGTGAACATTGGAGGTAGAGAGGAAGGGAGGGAGATAACCAAACACAGTAAAAGTTCTGGTCTTGCTGGTCCTTAAATAAGCCCCAGTAAGCAGATAGATAGACTATGGGTGCACTTAAGCTTTGTGAGAAGATAGAGCAAGGAAAAGAGTGTATTGTTTTGGCACTGCGGTGCTCTCTTTTCCAACCATAGCTACCAAAAAAACTGCATTAAGACTGCAGTACAAATGTGATCCAAGAGAAAATACATGAAGCACCTCCAGATATGATATCAAGTCATACTGACTCAGGATAAGCATATTAGAAAAATGAAATAAGGATTGATGTGCTGTGGCTCTTGGGAAATAATCCATCTGAATTTGAGTTTAAGGTGACTGGGTGCCTGTTGCATATTTTCAGTGGTACAACTCCACCCCCCCAACTCTAGGTCCACTTAGTAGTTGGTATGACTATCCATCGCAGGGCCACACATCAATCTAGGATAAGTCAGGCGTGGATAGTGAAAGGCAGTGTACTGGAATGTTGAGGCACCCTCTTAATGTACCTGGCTCCTTTTTTCCCTGTTCTTTGTGGACAATAAGCACAACCTATTTCCTCCTGACAACATAGCACATCCATACCTAGATCATAAGCAGCAGACCAGAGCATTAAGGAAGTCCCTAAATGCACCTGGCTTCTACTCCCCTTATTGCCTGGAAACAGTAACAACAATCAGTCACCTCCTGATAGCCTAGTACACTGTACTTGGGTTGCAGCCTGACGTGGGGGGATAGAAGAACTCCAAACTCTATGAAAATCTGGGCATATGCCACTGGTGGAGAGTAGTAGAATATTTCATCATCAAAAAGGGGCAGAAATGGAAAAGTATCTGACAAAAGTCAACAATCTTGGACACTGCATATAACAATCATAAGTGAGACCTTTTAAGATCTCCAGGATGGCAGTGGGCTGTGATGAGCATCTCCCTTGAGCTGGGATGGCTCTAAGGATCATCTGCCGGCAAGGCTGACAAAAGCCCTGAGTGAGTCAGTCTTCTCGAGGCTCAATTATTGCCCATTGAGGAATGTCAATGCATTGTGAGTATTTGCTCCAAACTTGAGAATTGGGAAATTTTAACTATAGGCTCGCCTCTTCCATCTATCTCTCTACATTTCTATGTGCTTGGTTACACACATACAGCTTCACAAGTGTAGGTGCCTATATGTATTTCACTGGATCCAAATGCTTCTATCTGTCTGTGTGCTTGTATCTGTTGTGTTTATACACAATTTTTTTATTTATTTAAGATATCCTGTAGTGAGTTAGTGTGAATCTTGTAATTCTCAAACTTACAATTAAGTCAATGTTTGATTATGTTGTATTCCACTGAATCTTTTGTTAATCTTCAAATTTGATTTGGTAAATCTTTCAGTGCTGCTAAAATTCAACCTTTTGATTTATCTCATACTACTAATAAAATTTGAACTGCTGCTAAATCATAATGGTGTAAAACGTTTCACCTGTGACACCATCAGAAGATTGTTCCCCTACCTTTAAAGCATTTTGAAGACACAAGCCAGGCACAGTATCGAGGAAAGGTGACTAACAGCAATGCTACCATGGAAGCAGAAATTAGTGATCCTAATTTTACTTTATTTGTCAGTGAAATATCTTGTGGCTGACCTACAGCATTAAAAGCTTGCTAGTGATCCAGAAATTACTGTAGGAGGTTACTGTCACAAAGATGTAGAAGCATCATGGTGGTGACTTTCAGCTGGCTAAACACAATGATCCTGGGATATGTGAGATCCTCTGCTTGCCTGTAGTTGTTATGAGGGGAGCACAGGTCTCCCACCTACTACTAATACCAGTCTTGTAAGAGTCTCAGAAAGAGTAACCAAAGCAAGACCTTCATATAGACTAAACCTCTAAGCAGTATTTGATTCCTGTGGAAAGAAAGAACAGTGCTCTCTCCCCCACAGCAAGCTGGCTTTATATTCATGTACATTATACAGCTGACCACAGTGTTGCATAAAGTGAAGGGTAAATTTAGTTAGAGATGGATCCCCTTGTGTTCCAGCCAGTCTTCAGAGATTAGAGGGGCAAGGGGCGGTTGGACTGATCTCTTAATAGGTATGCCAATTAGGATGGGTTGCTACAGATTCACTGCCAGACACACATGGACAGCCTATTTGTTGTAGGTGTGGTTCCCTTCCAAGGGAGCAGTTGAATGCACGAATAGCACAATTTAAATGTGATTATAGGTCTGACACCAGATGCACGAACAGTCTATTATGCTGTAGGTCTGGTTGCATTGACAGGAAGAGTCAGATTCACAAATAACACAGTTGCACTTGCAACATATACAGATTCTTTAAGATTGCTAGTGACAAATACACCAAGCTGTGGAGAACCACCATATAGCTCAAATATACGATTGTAATTACAAAAGTAATTTCCTGGGGAAAATCAAGCAAGTATACACTCAGCGTAGCCAAGGTGCAAACCTTACCAAAAAGCGTCCCTTCTAGGATGGGTATGGAGGACAAACCCATCAGTCTGTGTTTACAGTTTGGTGTTGAATTCTCGTCCCTCACAAAAGGTCCAAAATAAGGCTAATATTTATACTTCAGTTTTCTATTAACATGTAAAGTGTGGGGATGGAACTCTAGGCAAATCATAAAGTGGGCTCATAGTTGCACAAACACTCCTTGTTGGGCTTTTCAGCCTTGGTATCTTCTAATGGGAACAAGCAATTGTCTTTGCCAGAGAGTTAGCTGCTATGACAAGTGAGAGAACGGGAAGGCCAAGACCACACCTGGTCTCTTTCCACATTCGGTGTCATGATGACACTGACCAACAGATCTCCACCCATCCTCAGTGTCTCCCCTAGACCCTAGATACTTATCAGCAGTGATGAGTTTCCAGGATTTGTGCTTTCTGCTTCTAACACCAGGGCAATGGCCTTAAACATAATAAAAAGCTGGTGCTCTAACAGTTTTTAAGCATGCTGTATGCATTTTCTCTCAAATTCTTGCAGTGCCGAGTATGTTAAGGTATTTTACCATAGTAGGTTTGTCCATGCCTGTACAATACTAGTACCCATAAAATATAAGCATGGGTTGTCAGTGCTGCCCCTAGACAGCCGGCACTGCTCTGTGTTTGGTCCTTCAGAAAAAGCAATGATCTGACAGCTTGGGCAATTACAATCCTCCTTCCTGTCCTTCTCAGTGAGTCTGGATGCTGACTTAGAACTGCTTGCACAGGTTTCCTGGGACTTTACCAAGTAGTTGTGAATGCCTGACAAATTGTACTAGACCTCTTGCAAATAATATCGCAGGAGAATATGGATGGTGCTGTCACAAACAGTCGAAAACAAATCAGCTTAGCTGGAATTGCCAACCGAGATGCCAGTCGCTGGGTCTGCAGAACTTCATCTTGAACTGTGTGGTGCTTTATATGTGTAATACTGTAGTAAGACTTCGGTGACAAATCTGTAAAGCAGTAATAGGTATCTACTTTTTCATATACTACTCCTTTTCCTTTAATAGAGCATTTAATGAAAAACAACAGGTAAATCATTTACGCTGTAAAACAAAAACTTTTCATAGTATAAACGACTGTATACATGTCAAGTACGGCAAAGTTTCTTAGCCCTATGTCTTCAATGAAATGAAATAATATGGAGGTGTGGTGGGTTTGACCTTGGCTGAGCACCAGGTACTCACCAAGTCGCTCTATCACTCCCCCACCACTTACTCAGAACGACAAGGGGGGAAGAGAATAAGATAGGAGGAGCATGTAGGGTACGATAAAGGCAGTTTAATAAGAGTGAAAAAAAAACAAGCAAAGAACAAAAAGCAAACCACGCGCGTGTGAAGCAAAGATCTTATTCTCTACTTCCCATCAGCAGGCGATGTCTGGCCTCTCCCGGGAAGCAGGGCTTTTGTACGCGTAGCGGTTGCTTGTAGGGCAAGCGTCTTCACCAACGAATGACCCCAACCCCCTTCTCCTCTCTCCACCTTTTATACTTGAGCTGACGTCACACAGTGTGGAATATCTCTTTGGTCAGTTTGGGTCAGCTGTCTTGACTGTGTCCCCTCCCAAGATCTTGCCCACCCCATCCCACTTGGAGCGGGGGGGAAAGTTGTTGGAAAGCCAGCCTCGGTGCTGTGCAAATGCTGCTCAGCAGCAGCCACAACACTGGCGTCTTATCTGCCTCCCAGTACAAAGCACAGCACCATAAGGGCTGCTCTGGGGAACATTAACTCCAGCTCACCCAAACCCAATACAGGAGGGTATCCCATCACATTGTTTGCTTATTCGCTCTACAGTGTGCCCCTGTAGTTTATCAGATTGCACATCAAGAACTCCCCAGATGGTTTTCAGAAGCTGATTGTTTGACCCTGCCACACCATAGTTCAAATTTTAATTAGTGCTGGAGTTGAGAATGGCATTGTGATCTGCATTTAGTAAGCTGTCTCCTCAAAAAGCTGTAATCAGCTTGATATTTACACTACTTTTGCTACATACTGACAACCAAAGGAAATACTTGGCAAATTCATCCTCTTTAGCAAAGTTATGTTTAATGAAATTTGAGAAAAATAAGATAATCTTGAGAGTTCGGAAAGGTGAAACTAGGGGGAGCAAATTACCCTGTCTGGAGGGGTTGTGATCGTCACCGTGATGACTGAGCCACAAAGCCTACACGAGGGCAGGCCCAGGTGCTTAGCAATACGCCTGCTTTGCATCTGCAGCAGGCTATGAAAGCACAATGGTTGGACAGCTCAGCACAGCACAGCCAGCCGATTACTTGTTAGCCCTCACAGTGACATGATCCCTTACCTATAGCAGGGTAGGGAATCTCAGGCAATTTTAGGAGCTCATTAAAGCAAATCACTGTGTCCACCGACAAACAAACTCCCCAATATATTGTTGCAAGATTTGTTCCCTGTGCTGTGATTGTAATTACCTGATGGTGTGGTGTGGCAAGAGCAGAAAACTGCACCATCCTCTGGTATTCATTTTCAGCCAACCTGTAGGTCCCTTCTGCAGGTGCTTTTCTCTGCCTGTCAAAGCCTTCCAATCTCTACCTATACCAAATTACATCAACAATTTTCAACTTCCAGCTACAGCTGTGGCTCTGAATTACTTTTGCATGATGTGGCCATCACGCCTCCAGTAGTGCGAACCTCTGCAGTTACAAAACTTTTCTTGTCTTTCTAGGGATTAGCACTAGATGGCAGTGCTCTGGTGACTAAAAGAAAATTAAATCGCCTTTGTGAAGTAAAACGCCGCCTAAGGGAACGAAGAACAGCTTCTGGATTCATGGAGGCAGGGAGTAGGGACACTAATTTTGAATTTCTAAAGGCAGGACAGCATTGTGCCAGGGAGACATCTGATCCTTATTAAATATCTGTGACAACATCTGTCAGAACATTGACTTCTGAGGCTACCTTGGAGTTTGTATTTTACTGGTAAGGGAGGAGATAACAACATGCAGAGGAGAGTGAGCAGTGGACATGTAAGGACAGGGTGGGAAACAAAGAAGCAGCAGAACAACTTACAAAGCTTTCCTCTTCATATTAGCCTGAAGGTGGGTGTAAACTGTACTGCTGCTGAGTGGCACTGAGTGGGAAGGTTGGCTTCTGGAGCAAGAATAGGCTTTTAAGGGATGGCAGTTTCCCAGGTAGCTCTGATTTTGTTCCTACCACCCCATTTAAGTTGTGTTTACATATCTGCCAATGCAGCATCACAATGCTTTCTTTCACAAGGTCCTTATGTCCCTTCTTCATTCGTACATGTTGTGTAAGTGACAAGTTTATGCATACTCTGTGAACTGATGACTTCTTGTGGACCTTCCCAAAAGGTACTTGAAGCCTGCCTGCCCTCCTGAAAACGGTAATCTTGCAGTTAGTAGTCACTATGTTAATTTCCAACCTCTGTATCAGCGATTTTACAGTTTGCTACCATGGATCTCTAATACAACATAAAATACAAGGATTAGCCTCATGAACATTAAGGCCTTTCTGACTCGTATTTTCCTTGGAAACAACATCATCTGTGGTCTTCTTCATATTGTGCAAAGAAGTCATTGCATTGGAACTGACATTTCTTAAATGGAGCTATTAAAAAAAA
>VWZK01002855.1:0-71781 GCA_013396935.1 Baryphthengus martii
AGATGGCCCACACTCGCCAGGTGGATGTAATTCCTGATTTGTGTTTTGTTTGGTTGAACATATTGCTGTATGAAACAGAAGGGACAGAAGGTAGTGTCAACTTTTAGTTTTGAACAGCAACTGAAAACAATTGAAAACCTGTACAATTTTTTTAGGAAGTTCAGATTCTAATTTTTTCTTGTAATATTTATTCTGTGACATTAGTCTTCCTCCCTTACTTCAGCTGCTCAGCCCTGCAAAAATGACATGGTACTCATCTCTAGAGTACAGCCATATCATGTTTCAACACTCGTAAAGGACCCTTCTCCACCACCTGTCTTCTCATATATGTGTTGGAGATGGCTCTTGCCTTTTACATCCCTTGCACTACACCTCCTCTCAGCAACAAATGTACAGCTGGTTGTTTCTAGTCTAAACAGGGGAAAGTGGTTAGATCATCAGTGATCTGGATGAGGGGATCAAGGGCATTCTCAGTAAGTTTGCAAATGACACCAAGTTGGTCAGGAGCATTATCTGCTTGAGGGTAGAGAGGGTCTACAGAGGGATCTGGACAGGCCAGATTGATGGGCTGAGGACAGTTATATGAAGTTCAACAAGGCCAAGTTCCAGGTCCTGCACTTGAGTCACAACAACCTCAAGTGTGCCCAGGCAGCCAAGAAGGTCAATATCACCCTGGCTTGTACCAGGAACAGTGTGGTCAGAAGGAGTAGGGAAGGGATTGTTCCCTTGTAGCTGGCACCATTGAGGCCGCACCTTGAATACTGCATTAAGTTTTGGGCCCCTCACTACAAGGACATTGAGGTGCTGGAGTGTGTCCAATGAAGAGCAACGAAGCTGGAGCATGTCCAGTAAAGAGCAACAAAGCTGGTGAAGGGCCTAGAGAACAAGTCTCACGAGGACCACTGAAGGAACTGGGATTGTTTAGCCTGCACAAAAGTAGGCTCAGGGGAGACCTTATCACTCTCTCCAACTACCTTAAAGGAGGCTGTAGTGAGAAGAGGGTCAGTCTGTTCACCCAAGAAACTAGCGACAGGACAAGAAATGGAGAAATGGCCTTTAGTTATGACAGGGGAGGTTGAGACTGGACATTAGAAAAAATTTCTTCATCAAAAGGGTTATCAAGCACTGGAACAGGCTGCCCAGGGAAGTGGTTGATTCACTGTCCTCAGAGGTATTTAAAAGACGAGTAGACCTGGTTTAGCAGTGGACTTGACAGTGTTCAGTTAACGGTTGGACTTGTTGATCTTAAGGATCTTTTCCAACCTGAATGATTCTATGATTCTATGATTCTTAACTCTCGCAGCCTTTGCAGCATTAGCCTGTCCATGGCTACCCACGAGACAGAAGCCTGAGCAGAGTGTGTCCACCTTCTTGGTTCTTTGAGTGGGCTATGGCTTCTGACACCGCAAACTTTTCCAGAAGAGATTTTGGAGTCCCATGCATGGAGTTTCAGCAGCCTCAGGGCTCCTAAAAATAAAGCTGCGTAGGCCCCTGACACACCCTTTTACACACTGTGTAAGCAATTTACATTCTTTACTGGAAAGGCAGAACAAGCTGATATGTAACCAAACAAGTCTATCGCCCTTTTCTGTAAATCAACACTGGTAGTAGATGGGAATTGGATGTTACTATCACCCTATAAACAATGCATGTAATTCGAACAACACCGATTTTAATTTACAGAAGGGCTGTGGTTACTGCCACAGGTGCCAAAGAACAACTCACCATTGGCTACACCAGAAAATAAGTCACTCAATAAAGCTCACAGCCTGCTGTAAATTTACAGCTCCAGTACTGCAGACAGACAGTATCTCCAAATCCTGAACATGCAGAGAAGTAGATACTTACCTGGTATACTGCATGCTGTGTTTCAGTCTTCTCATGTGGCGATCTCGTACTCCGGGATCCAAGAGGTCACCTCATACCAGCAAGTACAATAAAAGCTGGAAACCCTTTGGCAGATCTGATGTCACGACGATCCTGGAATGAGAAAATATTTCAGCCTGTGCTTCTCAAGCCAAACTTTATGTTGGCAGTTTCCTGGCATCCTCTAACCATGCCTGTGAAACATACCAGTTTGCACAGTTTTTCTTCAGCGGCTGCTGCTCTAAGGAAACCATGGCTTCTGAAGAATTCAGCATTGTCCGGCACACAAACTCACATTCAATTTTGAACTCATGGTCCAAACTCACATTTCAACCACTTCTATCGCTGCTGCTGACTGGGAACACAAAAATGAGGATAGACTGCATTTGCACTCTCTTCTTCGCAAGCTGAAATTCAGTGGCCGATCTCTCTCCTTCTGTCACTCATGACCCATTGCTGGAAAGGCTGATGCAACCATTTTGCGCAAGCCATTCTTTCACAATCAATTCCTCCAGCATTATATGCAGAAGTAGTTCCTGGGCAAAACTGCATTCACCTCCCTGTATCTCTACTTTCAATACTTATTTTTTGGCACCCACTGGGGAGTTGTGAACTGGGCTGAGCAACAGAACAGCTCAAGCACAGTCAAGAATTTTGTTGTGTTGGTTCTGTAAAATGTTATCAATATATTGATTGGTAGATATTATATTGATATAAATGTCAGAGTAAAATTGTTTACTCAAAGAGAGTACTAGAGAAGCAATCAGCATCACTTCTTGTCCTAGGACACTGCAGTCATACGTTACCAACAAATAGAAAACGTATTAAGAATGAGAATTCTAATCCATCTGAAAAAGAAGACACGGTTTGAAAGAAAGTATCCCTCTGTAAACATCCAAAGCAATTTTGAGAGGGGAGGTTTGATGATATTTAGTTCAGCCTGACTGAATGGAAACACATGGCTGGTCACACGGCCGAGCATGCTGCTTGCATAAAGGGGTAGGGAGTTTTCCTACCAGATGTGAAAGGGAAACCCATTTAATTCAAACACAAAACCTTCCTACTGTAGTTTCCAATTTTTTTCTTCTGTACACAGAAACTGTGATGACCTGCCGCTTACTTGCACCAAGAGGTACTTGCCTGAGAGCAGACAGACAGACAGACTGATTCCTGCCACCTCCCAGATGTCAGAGGGCCCACAGCGGCATCTGTACACTCAAGGGTGGTAAAGCCCAGGCAGAAGCCTGAGTTCATCTCATAGCAACCCTCAGTTCCACTGTATTGAAAATAGCATTGCACATTAGGTTAAGAACTTGACATTTTCCAAAAAAAAGGAATCAAAAGACTGAGATACCCTTGTATTTTCTGTCTGCTACAGAGGAGAGATAAGCATTTTAAAATAGGGACAGAGTGGCTTTGGGACACAGCAGACAAGGGAAGTGGGCTTTTAGTGAAGGGATGTCATCGACTTCCCCTGTGCTGCTACTTCCCTCTAGCACTTCTCAGCTGGAATGGTTCTTGTTCTTCAACAGGGAAGACTTTCCATTTTCAAAAATGTTTTAAAATGTGAATTCTGAGTTTGATGCAACTCATTCCTATATTTTTTTTTTTTGTCTTCAAAATCGCAACTCCTGGAAAAAGTTAAATATAATTAAATTTGTAAAGAGGTTTGGAGTAGAAGACTACATATAAGGCCATGTACTTCATTGAATGCAAAATGGGCACTCTTCTACCTGTTACAGCTTCATCACCGTGCATTCCCCTGGATAGTCAAGGTAGGCACCAGCTATTTTTTCAGGCGCACCAACTTTCTCCAAACTTTATCCTAAAATCTATGCTAAGCCACTCTCATTACACTTTTAAACTGGGTGGAGTTTCTGGTTTCTCTCAGAAAGAGAAGACCAAAGCAATCCTGCCCACCTTCCCATGTTGTAGTTCACAAAACAAGCAGTTCATTTCAGCAAGCTGCTTAAAAAGCTTCCATTAGTAGGCAAAAACAGTCTAGAAGCAGCACAACTCTCTCTCTCACTCCAGGTCAATTTGTCAGGATTTAGCAGCTTATCCAGAGTTAGGAAGTTCTGAGGATGCCCAGGGTGGCCAGAAATGTCCTCCACAAGCTGCCCCACACACAGAGGGAAGGTACCAGCCACCTGCCTACCAGAGCATCAGCCTCCAAACTGAGCTACAGCCTCGACTAGAAACAACTTCTTTTGAAATCAAAGAGTCTGAAGGAGGAGAAAGCTGCTGTCTTTTAAGGTGAGAAAACTGTTAATCTGCTTTTTCTCCAGAGCAACAACCTATTTAGCAATGAACAAAGTTGCAATTTGTGGATGCTTTCTCTCCTCCTCCGAGTTTAAGCTCTGATTATCCTTCCTCTTTTATAGTGTTCAAAAATCTGACAGCAGCACAAGAAGCACACGTTTCCTTCACGTCAGCTCTTCTGTGACCACAGCTACAGCCCGCTCAGCATCCCTGCCTCCCGCGACCCAGTGCATTGCCTCTGCTGGCAGAGAGCGACGTGGCTCCTGCCACAACCCTCCTCCACCCATAAACTGCTGCTGCTAGACAGGGCAGTGACCAGTGATGGGAGGCTATGTTAGATGCCTGTTGACCGAAATAGATGTAGAAGCAGAGAAATGTTTATTTAGGAAAGAACCTCACAGGACCAAGTGGCAACAGTAGTCCTCAGTCAGTCTGCCATCAGAGTTACACGGGTTATTTCACCGTTATACATCCCCACTACTTCCTCTTTCTGAGTCTGTATTGTGTTACGCTGGGGAACGTGGCTTTAGGATGAGACTCCAGTTGCTAAATCCCGGCAGCCCTGCTCCCCCCTACCAGCCAGAGGTACCGGCTCCTCTGCCTGGGTGTGTCGAACCCTTTAAAGCACTTCCCCTTCCCAGTCTCACAAGAAAGGATCCTGCAGCCAGTCTCCTCCCTTCCTTTCTTTCCTCCTCTATGGCAGTATCCACGCTCAGAGCTACTTTTTCCTTTTCTGCTGAGACAGGACAAAGGAGCAGTGCAGTAGAGGCCCAAACCCAGACAACACCCTGCCCCAAACCCCTGCCTTGAAGAAAAGGCAGAAGCAGTAAAAGAGAGAGGGAGCTCACAAATCCGTTGGCCAGCCCACGATACAAGCAGAAATGTTTTCCCAGTCTTTGTGAGCAGTGCAAAACTGCTTCCTGATATTCACCCCCCCCACCAGGAACCAGGATGCATCAGCTGAGCTGCAGCGGTGCCAGCTGGGCTGAGCCTGGGGCACTCTTCTCCTAACCAACCCCTGGAAACAGCTGGCAAGGAAAAGTGGTCCAATTTATGCTTGCAGTCTTTGGAGGAGGAGGTATAATACTCACGTAATTGAAAGCAGAACGGCTTGGCAACCTTTCATGGTCCTGAGAGCAGAGCCCTGGCATACACTGCTGGTGCCTATGCTTCAGTCTGACTTGCAGGGCTTCAGGTATTCATCTTCAAACTACGACAAAAAGGAATATTATCATGAAAAATAAACAATTTTAACTTTGTCGTGTTCTGTATCAGGCCTATCCTGCCAGCAGCTCAATCCTTTGGTTAGATCCTGAGACTGTGAAAGTTTAAATGCAAACGAGTAGATTCCCTTAAAGTTTCCTTCTGGGCTACCCTTGCCCTGTCCCTGTGGCAGAGCATGGTGGTGCTGTGCAAATGGTTACTCATTCAACAGCCAGCCCTCAGGATTGCCTCTGCCAAGGAAGTAGGATTGTGGGGGTTTTTTAATCATATACTTCCTGAAAGCATTCAATCAGAATAACATAATATTGATTTGCTGTCTTAACCCAGGACATAGCCGGGAAGTCTGCATGCTGAGACACCAAAGCTTATTCTGTTAATATGGAAAGTTTCATTTTTCTAGAACAGTTGCAGCAGTGTGACACAACAGGAGGAAAGCCCTAATTTCTCCTAAAATAGTCTTGTGGAGCATTTGACTCCGAAGGAAATTGCATCAAGAGCAAGCAGTCAGCATGCGAGGCAAAGCTGGACAACGCATTTCCTTTCTTTGCACTTTCTTAGGTGGGGTGAAAATATTTTTTTCTAACAACAGGAACATTAATATTTTCCATTAACACACAGATCTAAAACAATAAATACTATAGCCCAGTAAATACTGTAGCAAGCTTTGGCAGCCTGTTCTGTAAACCACTGTGACAAACGCACAAAACCCCATTACCAGCATCACACAAATTTCTTACTCTAAAATGAAACCTCAGAGACAACACACCCAGAATGGGTCCCCCCAACCGTCGCTGCTTGCTCCCCAGACGTGTGTGGGGCTGGGTGCCAGTCAGGCACACTGACAGGTAGCTCAGCCTCACGCAAATGCTGGCCACACAGCGAGATCAAAGGTGCCCTCTTGAGTGTGCCTGCTTGGTGTGCTGCAGGGAGTAAAGCAAAATACAAATTGATACCAACAAGTAATGAAACTCCCTTGGCATGTGTGGAGGAAAGGCCTGTCTATAAGTACATGTAGTTGAGTATAACTTCCTCCAAGTGTTGCCCAGACCTTCCTGCAACCCTGCAGAAGAAGTCCAGCTCCCAAAGATGCAGGGATCGAGGCAGGTGCCCAAGACCCGTAAAAAAGCTGTTCAGAGCATCCTTGATCTCAGCTTTTCTTACGGGCTAGCTCAGCTGTATCAGCCTTTGTATTTCCCATATTCACAACCCTGGATCTTCACAGAGAGCCTAAGCAGGCTGTAGGACTTGGGAACCTGTAATCCAAACATCACAGCACTGGGACCTTGGAAGTCAGTCCAAATGCACCTCTCATCAGCTGGGCAAGCAGGCTCACGACTTGCTGCTGCTGAGGATCCGCCCCCTGAAATAGACATCATCTGGAAATCACATTTTCTTTTCATATATTTTCTGTGATTTTCATATTGTTAATTAGTTCAACATTTTCAGCCTACAAAACTATTTCTTCTTTAGTCACCTTCAGGGAATACCTCTATACAGCTTCCTGCAGCACCACTCAGTATCCTGAAGGACTTTTTTCTTTGTGTACACATATTGCATTCTTGTTGTGTTGATTAGCTTGCTTTGCCATATTCCAAACTACATGACAGAAGTCATCTGTTATGATCCACCCAGAGAGGTATTTGGAGATATAAAACATATTTCCAGTTTTCAAGAGAATGAGGTGCCATGGCTATTTCAAAACAAGGATTTTGCAGGTTTCCGAACAGAGCCTCCTCAGCTCTGGCCTCCCAGGCGGCACCAAACCTCCCCATGTAGGGATGTTGGCATCCCACTGGTGCATCCTTAGCCATCAGGGCCACTGTTGGTTCCCCAAGGTTGGGGTCCTCAAGTACCCTACAAGGCACAGGCTGCACTACAGGGGGATCAGGAGAAGAGAGAAATGGATCCTTTTACACTTACTGTTGGACGGCATCTGCTTCGTTTCAGCTTACCAGGAGAGAAAATACCCTGTCACTACCCACCGGGTGCAAGCCATCACTGGCAGGCTGCTGTGAGGAAGTTAGGGTTTAACATCCCGGCACCGGAATTTCTCGCAAGGAGGAAAAATGGCTTCGCTCAGCTCCAAGGAAAAACTCCTTCAAGAGAGGCTGGGTAGAGGGAGGTGCATGTTGTTGCACTTCAGTGCAGGAAAGGTCCAGCAAACCTTGTCAACAGGAATGCATGGACATATGTCCTGTGCCTAGGTCTATCTATTGCTAATATACTGAAAAAGTGCTCTCTTTTTCTCTGTGTTCTTTTTTTCTTTCTTTTTTTTTTTTTTCATGGAAAGGAAACATTCCTGGGAATGGGACCAAGTCATTGCAGAACCAGCTACAGTTTGTTTCCTGTATAGAGATGGAAAACACTGTGCTGGGATGCAGAGATACATATTTAACTGCTTGTTATACACACACACACACACAAAAATTGTGTTTAGCAGTTGGACGAGAATCTGAGCAGGAAATGAATCAGATCATTATCACATGCCATAAAAATATCAGGATTTTTGTATTCGTTCCAAAAAAGACAATGTCAGAGTATATTTTGCACAGGTAATTCAGGCTTTGCATTCAACTGCTGCCTCCCTCTGTGTCTGATGCCATGAAATATTTCGGACATGATAGTGCATTTCAAAAAGAGAAAACCAGTCCATTCCAAATCTCTATTTTCAGTTATTGGAGACCTCAGAAGCAATTTCTTCAGTGCAGGTAATGTTCTTTGTTTAGCACCTACCAGATCTTTTAAAAAATAAGAAAAAAAAAATCTAATTGAGCTATTTCCTTTTTTTTTGTTTTTGTACTGGAAGGATGACATGTTTCATGAGTTTCCTGCAGGGATTTTTTCTATTGTGTTCTTTTGCAATTGTATAATTTTTTAAACCAACTTTTTCGAAGCTTGAATACAGCAGAGTTGTAAACACTCATAAAATGTATTTTTACTAAAAATGAAAATCCTGATCATAAAATGATGTCAGTAAGTATTTGAGAAGTGAGTGTTGACTCTGACAGAGTCACTAAAACATCTTCAGATAATTAGATAATTCCAATACCTGACCATTTCTCTGACTTGAACACGACTGAAAACAGACATCCCAAGCTGATTTTCAACTCAGGTACACACTAAGGTATTTCAACCATTTCTCCTCAATTATCCTCAAACTGAATTTCTTGTTCTTCTATAAGTTTTCTTGAGTATAGCAGTACCTGCTTAGTAATGACAGATTCAGAGTGGATGGTGTAACTCTTACACCTACACTGCAATATGACTCTTTGTTTTTATCACAGTAGCTGCAGAAAGAAACACCCCATACTAGGGAAGGAACCTCCAAAACTAGGTGCTTTCTACTGAGGTGAAATACCCACATTTACAAACTTTGAGTTGAAATCCTCTCTAATGTCCAAACAAAGTTACCTGGACTCTTCACTTCAAAACATGTAGGGAACCTACACAGAGATTGCACCAGAGAGGTGTAGTAATGTTAAAAAGACTTTTGTAGATCTCTGATAAGTGTAGGATGCGCGGTAACTCATGCTTTCAAATAATTCGCTCTGTAGTTTGCAGCTTTGACACAGAAGAGTTATCAAAGGAAGAAGAATCAGAGGAGATTTCATAGGCAAAAAAAAAAAAAGCAGTAAACAACCAATTTTCTTCTCAACAGCTGGAACTGCAGGACAAGAATAAGTTGGTTCAGAGGGTAATAAAATTTGCCTACCTGACATCTGCTCTACTTTAGGAAAGCACATCAGGTTAGGTGCTCTCTCTTACCTTGTATCAATTCGGGTGATATTCCTCCAGTGTTGAGCTCACTATGACGTTTGCACCTGTGGGCACAAGAAGATCTTTGTTTCTTTGAGTTTTAGCATCCAGCATTTAACAACTCTTACCCAATAGGCTGGCCACCCAATTTGTTTTCAGCTTTCAACTTACACAAGTATCAGTATAAACGTTCATTTCTATTTATAGAAATTATGTTACATTTGCACTTCTTTCATGTGCTATTTCTATGACATCATTTTAAAATTAATTTCCTGTATGGCCCATGATTAATAGGTTCAACAAATTTCCTTTAAAATCAGTCCTTCGTGGTATTTTATTTCTTTGGGCTTGGTTGTTTGAACTCTTTGTTCCCAGCTCATGTCTGGAACCAAAAGGCCAAGCAAAGCATACTGAAGATGCATGATCCTCTTCTGAGAGGATTCCCACTTGGCCATGTCTCTGATGTTTCCATGTTTCCACCTTATAGTGTCTTCTCTGATGTTTGCAAAGCCTTCCAGTTGAATAGTGTCTTTCAAAAGTCCCTAACAAAAAAGCAGAGAGATCAGAGGAGGAGTGGATAAGGTGAAGACTGGCTGGGCTCTTCTCTCCTACTGTTGAGGGGTCTACTCTTTCTGTAAAATAAGCCTTCCTCACAATTTATCATGATGAAACACGGCCTATAAATGAGTTTGACTTGTTCCCTGTTTCTGCAGGTGCAGAAATTCTGCCTCCCAGCTGGGCAGCCCTGTCTCTGTCATGGGGAACTCAGTAAGGAGTTGGCAAGCTGGCTCGCTGGGAAAAAAAACAGTGAGCTCCTAACTTCCCACCGAGTAACAGGACAACATTGATACCACTGACTCTATCTGGGGAAGTCAGGTCTGCAACTGGATTAAGGGAGGAGGGAGCGTTATCATCTGTTTTTGGTGCCTTACCGCTCCTGCCGAAACAGCCTCCCAGCCTTGAAGGAACTGCTTTGTGCTCTGCTTTGCTTTTTATTTTTACTCCGGCTCGGAAGTCCTCAAAAGAAACAATCCCATCCCCCAGGAACGCCACCAATCATAAAATAATCCCTCCCCATTTGCTTTCCCTAACTCTGCTGGCACAGCAACAAGTATGCACGCTGCCAAAGTTAACAAGCAGGCACGGTAATCCCTCCTCTTACTAGAGTCTTTCCAGACCTGCCTAAGCTTTCTGCCAGTGGCTGCGTTACAAGGGCAGATTTGTCTCAGGGTGACTCCTTATAAGCCTATCTGCAGGAGAACAGCAAGCAAGCACCTAATCTGGAATGACTAAAGCACTCCAAGGCAAGGGACCAGCCTTGTCACGCAGCTGGCTTTTTCATTTGCCGTTTTTCATTTGGGTGGTTTACTTTGGCCAGTTGTCTTTGGTAAACATCACACAACACTGAAACCAGGAAATACTTACTATAAATAAAGAAATGGTGATTACTAATAGATCTTCCTTTGTCTTCCCAAGGATCAGCCTCACTCAGGACAGATCCTGCCACCTCAAGAGGAGCAAAACCTTCCAGGGGCACGTTGAGGATGAAAGACACCTCCAGCATGGGAGGCATCTGGGATGGCTTGCTTGGGGGCCAGCAGGGTGCTGCTGGCCTCAGCGCTGCCAGCCTTGTGCAATCACCACCACACGTCTGCATGCACAAGCATTTGGAAATTGCAGGCAGAGCACAGGCCTCATCTCAGCTGGCCTCCGGGCACGGGGAGATGAGAAGCTCACTGCCCTGCTTCTGAGGCTCCTCTGTCCTATTTTGTCCTTAAAGGTTTGCACTTTCTGCTCCAGAGTTCAGCCAGAGGTTTTCCTGCCCCTCCAAGCCCTGCTGTCCTCTGCAACTTTTGTCATGAAAGAGAAGAGCTTTGTAGATAAAGCTGTGCCTTTAACAGTGTGCTTGCTCTCTGATTAGATGGACCCCTACTGCATTTTAGAGAAAATCACATAGTGAAGGCGCTGAGGTGCTGCGAGGCTAGCTGTCTGGAGAGGCTTGTATCCACCTCTCCTTGCTCTGTTCTCCCTTCTCCAGGGCAGAAAGCCAGAAGATGGGACAATAAGACCAGAGATAACGAAATCCCCCAGCTCCCCATCCCCACTGGCAGGGAAGCGGCCGAGAGCTGGGTTGCTGCAAGCACGTACATTTATTCTGGCCTGCACACTTGGCAGGCAGCAGGACAAAACTGGTCCTCCATGCAGAGGCACTGGCTTTGCCTGGCTCTGGAAAGTCATAATCTTCTGTCTAAGAGGCTGTGGCAGAGGGAAATCACCAAGACAGGCTGTCACAATTGCTTTTTTTCCTACAATAAGCAACATACCTACAGGAATTCAGGACAGCTACCCCGTGAATGCTCCAGTCGGGTGGCAGAGAGGATTCTTTTGGAACCCAAGGGTTCCCTAAACCTCTGTAAACGCTCTTGCAACTGAGACACAGAAGAAAAAAAGGTGCTACTTTCTCTTCTTCTGGGTGTGTTTTCTGAAGGAGCTAAGCGATTAGGAACTGGATGAAGCCTTGCAGAAGAGATGGGCAAAGAAGACAGGAGCAAGAGCTTAACCATAGGACATTGGCACCAGCTGGGCTGAGACATCCTGAGCATTCTCAGAAGCAGAGCCAGAGGCTCAACAGGAACTGTGGTATCTAAACCCCAGAGCCTCCACATATGAGGTTCCAACTGAGTATGGGACATCCGAGAACTACATACTAAACACATGTCTAAAGAGGCAGCAGGATCCCAAATTTTGCCCAGCTCTCTTTCTCAGTTGTCACTGAGGTAAGACTGTGTTGTCTAGTTCTTAAAGAACATTACAAATGTCACTAAATGTGATTTGCTGATGATCTACCTACCAAGAGAAAGCTAACCTCATTTCCTTCTCTCTTTATTGCAGAGGACACATAAAAGTCCAATGGAATTTGAGGAAAAATTTCTGCCACGGATATTTTGCACAATTTTTGGAAGTAACATTGACTTCCAGCTTCTTGCACAGGCCTTCTGGCAACTCGGCTCCGGGCCATTTTGATGGGAAACACAGAGGAAGGGTACCATTACCAGATCCAGGGGTTTCTTAACTCTGCCCTGTATTTCCATCTCCACTGCCAAAAATACGTAAAAGGTTAGACTCCTTAAAAGCAAACAGACATGCACATAACCAACCAGGCAAACAAAACAGAAGCCTGCGTCCTGGGAAGCCAAGTTTCAATAAGGTAAAAGGTGCCAAGAGTCCCGGTGCACACAGCGGCATTCCCCTTGGATAGCACAGAGTTTACCTTGCACGACAGAAAGGCACAGGAGAGACAGATTTTAAACCAGTGTTCAGCGTTTGTGGAAAGCAAAAGCAGCCGTTTTGCAGACAAACTATTGAAAGTCAGCATCTTGTGTAAGAACAAGCTTTAGCTCCACTGTAATGCTGAAAAAGTCTGGGCTCTAAAAGGTTTGTTCCAGCTTGGGAGAAACTGCCTTTTCCACCCTCAGAATAAATTGTACACCTGGAGGCCAGTTTTCCTAAGTTTGCAGCAGCTGGCACACAACATTTCTACCTGCTGGGTTTGGCCAGGTTGGACATCATACAGACAACCTGTCCAAGAGACCACGTTGCAGTGCAGAGCCCGCTTGTACTAATCTAAAGTCAGGCACGCTATAGGCTATCTTCTCCCTGTCTTTTTCTGGAAGTTAAAATAGATACCCATGAGCAAATGGATTGATCTAAACAGAGGCAGATGCTGACATACTCAGCCCCTTGAGGAGACCTGGGCAGCTTTCTACTTCTTCCTTACTGGGCATTCTCTCAGACCCCAGACTTTCAGGCTTCTCTTAATATCTGCAGTATAGTTGAGGCAACACTGGGTCCACAGTGGTGGTAATTAAAAAAAACAAAACCAAATCAGAGCAGTCATCAGGTTTCATTCACTACAGGAATACATGGGGGAATTGGAAACGGGCAAGTCAGACCCATTACTATAAGGATACATTTGGTCTGCCATCTATTAAAATGCACGGCTGCGTGGGCCTGGCAAGTGCTTCAAAGTTGTTCTTTTGATCTTTGCAAAGATAAAGCTGTAATATTTTTGTAGGTATACAAGAACATTAGTTATTGGACTAGTTAAAAGCCACTCTACTTTTGAAACTGGTGCCGTCTGTTTCCTATTTTTATTTATAGAACTCAATACTCAGTCACTTGAGGACTTCTCTAACAAACTATACAAAACATCACCGATGCTTTGGCCAAACCAGCTGAACTCCTGCTTGACAGGTCTGCAGATGAGGCTGGTCAACTGACAAAGGACTATTCAGACAATAGGAAGTAAGGAGAAGGACAGAAGTAAGGCCATCTAGGAATCCTTCTCTCATCCCACAAATCAATTCTTCAGGAAGAAGGATGCTGTCTTGGTTAGGCTTCAGGTTTCTCTATTATGGCAAATGAGATTCTTGCAACTAAAACTAAATCTGCAGCTTACTAAGCCTGGAGGGTGCTCACAGGTTTACTTTTGACTAAGAAAAGTAAAAAATAAGAGTTTAAAAATACTTTATATTTCACTTAAGATTTTGAAGCATTTCTATAAGCCGTTATTTGGTGCTCAAAAAATTGTCTTACGAATTTTAGCCCTTAAAATGATAAATTACTAAAAACTTTTCAAGTGAACAGAAAGGTTCCTTTCTTAGAAAAAAAACAGGAACAACAAATGAAACAAAAACCAGAAATGAACAAATCCTCCACCAACCAGTGCATGTGCAGGCCACCTACAAAAGCCACAAAGGTATCTTTACTTAATGATATTGTGAGTTGAGGGCTTCCAAAAGTTGCACATTGCTGCAGAGTATCAACCTGGGTCGTCAGGTTCAGCTATTCCAAGAGAAACACATAATCTCACCTCTGAATCTCACTCAGAAGACAGAAAAGTCTTGTGTCACCATGATGTGGGACCCCGCAGGTTGTCCACCTCCAACATGTCCATCAAGTCTTTGTGTCCCAGAAGTCTGCTTACAATCAGGAGCATCCCACCCTGTAAGTCACAGGCGGCTGAGGCCAGGCCACGCAGAGCCACCATGTTCAAAGTTGTAACTGAAAACATAAGCAAACCTTGCAAGTCAGGAGAGAGGGAGACCAGCTGTGCTTGTTGTGATGTAAGCAGTGGTGAAAATGATAGTGAAGAGCCAGAAGAAAAGTGTTCTGTGGGATTTGTGTTCACCAGAGCGACAATGGTGTGGCAAAATTGTACAACTGACCCATCATTAAGCAGAATATATCGACAGTCTGATTTCTTCCGGCCCTGGCAAGAGTATTACATGCCAAGGACAAAACTGAAACTCAGTGCTCTCAATCCTTTGGCGAGTGCATGATCTGAACGCAAGATGAACATTGGGAGCCCAAAGACACGTGCAGTTCTTAGCCAATGGGAAGGGGGGATTGTTACCTAACTAAAACCTAATTAAGCTGTGTTTAAGCAGAGACTTTCATCAACAGAAGTAGGGCTGGCATCTCCTCTGGTTAATACCTGCTAGCTGTCCACAGAGATACCAATTGACCTGCAGGCAGCTACAGAAAAAATGAATTGATACAAATCCATTGCAGAGCTCCAGAAACTGCTTTATGCCACAAACCATGGGTCGTACAGCTGAAAAGTACCAGGGGAGTCCCGAGGAACTGACGGCTTCCTACACTGCTCCAGAAGGAGGGCAGTAATGAAGTCATTTTCCATTCCCTCATGAGTGCCATGCACCCTGTCCAGGAGGTGCGTGCATCATCACTAACTAGGCTGGAGAAAAGGTCAACCAGCTTGCATGCAAGGAGCTGGAGGAACGCTGCTGAGATGCTGCCTTTCTCCCACCCAGAAGAAAGCAATAAGCTCCCACGGCCATGCTGCCATATCACAGGTCTGAGGAGAGCGGTGGGAAGGTTATGGTGTTTTCTGCATTTCTGCAAGGTTTCCTTATCAGCCTCAGCATCTAGTTTGCACTCTTGTCATTTCCTACGCTGCACCAAAAAACACCTTTCACCTAACAAGGCCGTATCAAGCAAATAAGTGAAACATTTCACTCCCTAGATCAGAACCAGCAATTGCAGCGGGTTCTCTTAGGGTGTTGACATCCAAGCACTTCGCTGCAGCACCTGAACGTTGCATGAGGAGGAGGTGATTTCTAGTTTCAAGACAGCTCTGCACCACAGCACCCACTGATTCCCAACCCAGCAAAGGCAACCTGCCTTCCACCGCCTCCAGGAGCCAGAGCAGGTCCAGCAAGCAGTCCTCCTCCACATCTGTGCTAATGAAAACGTGCAAAAGCATTTGCTTCCCTTCGCAAACTGTACATTCAGTCAAAATTAAAACCAAACAAACGGCTCCCAGCAAACCGAGCGTTTTGCCAGCGCGGTTGGAGAAACGAAGTCTGGCGGAGCCTGTCACCCCATGGGTATGGCAACCACACCCCAGAGCATGGTGGGGATGGTCAGGGTATGGACCATCACTGTCTTGAAATCATTGCACACGAGTTGGGTTTACTGAAGATGACGGGGGCTTTTCTAGTCACTCATGGAGGTGATGTGCTCCTTCCAAGAGATGTAGACGTGTGCACTCTGTTACGAGCCAAGCCTAGCTGCTGGCAGTTTAGCTGACAATGATTAAATAACCAGTTTCTGCTAGAGAAGCTAGTCCACACCAGCTAGAGAAGCTCGTCTGGCATCAGTTCGTACACTGGGGAGGCCTCTCATTCCAGAGAAGAGTGGTCCCTGCTTGTGCAGGATGCTCCAAACAACAAAACCTGCAGAGAGGTGTGTGGGGCTGCACGGAAATGCCAGATCACCATTGCCCCCGAGCAAGGCTGCAAAAACATCAAACAGTCCACGGAGCAGCTCCTGTGCACAATTTGGGAAGGCAGCCAGGAACGGCTGCTCTTCCGAGTAAATCTGAAGTTAGAGAAGGTTTGAGAGTTTCTGCTGCTGCTGTTGAAGAAAGCAGCAAGGAATGAAACATAGCAGAGGTTATGGAAATACCAAGCTGCACAGTGTGCAACCCACAGCGACCAAGGGGGCATTTTTGTCAGGCAGGCACAGACAGACAACTTTTGCAGGGAAACCCGCTCCAGAGATGGAGGGAGGATCAGAAATATCCAGCTTTCAGCAGCAAGGGAGCGCCTGCGTCCATGCATTGGTGACGAGCTGCAGAGGCAGGTGCGAGCTGCCAGGGCTTACAGCTGCAACATTGCCTTGCAGGGCTGGGACAGTAAATCCTCACTCTGCTCTGCTTTTTTCACTCGCCCACAACAGGGCAGAGCACAGCTCACCCATTGCCTCCTGCTTCTCCATGTCCCCCAGCTCATGGAGGGGTCTTGCCCAGCAGAGCCTCCTCCTATGCAGGACACGCCAACTGCCCCAACCAATGCTGGGGACCTCCTTCTCCAGCTGGGACAACTACCTCTGCCAGCCTCCCGCCTTTCAGAAAGGTAGGGTGAATGTTGCATTGCTGCTGGGACCATGCCAGCACAGCAGCCTTGGGGAGGCCGTCACCCTCAGCACACCCAAGGGTGCTGCAGGATAGGACATGATAAACTGTGCCCCGAGTAATTTCCTCCATAGAAGTGGACAAGTAGACAACAATGAGGTGGAGCAGAGAAATCAAAGGTACAACAAAAACATGCCCATGGTGATGAAGAGGTGCCCTCGCGCACCTTTTCCACAAATTGCTGAAAGCAAAGGAAGCACATGGAGAAGGCAAAAGAAGACCGAAGCGACATGATGACTAAGAAAATTAAACAATAGGTTTTCCCTGAAGCTGGAAAAGAAGAAAACAAATGCTGGAAAGCAACAACCAACCTACCCCTGTATAAAGACCAGCCAAGAGCTCACCCGGCAGCACTACGGTGCCTGCTACTGTGGGAACCCGTGGTGCTGTGGAGGTCACAGCTTCCCAGGCAGCACCAAGGCTTCTCCAGCGGCACAGAGAAGTTGGGTGCTGGTTCAAAAGGCATTGCCAGCCCCAGCAGAGGTGGAGAACACCTCCCTTGCTTCCTCCCCTTCCACCCTCTTCATCGGATTAAGATAGCAACTCTCTAATGAGCTCATTTACCCCCTGGCAATCAGATGTCTCAGCTTTCAAGCCGATTTCTGCAAGTACAACAGTAAATTGCTTGCTGGTCATTGCTCCTTCAAGCAGCTGGAACGGTTCTGCACACCCAGGTCCAGATGCAGGAGCTGTAGGACAGACCCCCCAGTTGCCACTGTGCCTGGGACAAAGACAAGAGCAAGCAACAGCTGTGCTCCTCGGCTGAGCTTGCCCTCTGGGATCTGTCCTGTCCCCCACAGGCTTTCAACCCCACAGGCGATATCTGCAGTTCAGTTTGATCCGTCTGTTACTTCCAAGCAGTTAAAATCCAGCTTCCCAGGCCAGACCAGCAGCAGCCAGGCTGCTGGGCAGTCCAAATCCTCCCCTTCAGAAGCAAGCTCAACACTATACCAGCCCTACTTACCAAGAAACAGGGTTCCAGGGGAGCACTGTCCTCTCCTACAGGGAAGCTGCGTTGGATGCTCCTCTTCCCTTAGCTCTCCAGCTTTACATTGTGAGGGGCTTGCAGATCTCAGGTGCAAGGAGGAGTTTGCTGCAGCCTGGTGAGGCTAACGCAGCTGAACACCCCTGCAGTAGATGCTGGTTTTGTCCAAATGTCATAGTACATATAACCTTCATGTAATGCGCCAGGAATATTCTCTCCAGGATGGAAATACTGGACCAACCAGGCAGGCTTGGCCAAGATACCCTGTGCAAAACAAGTTTCCAATGCACCTGTAAGAAGCAAAGAACCCAGTGGGAGCAGGGATCAAGGGTAGCTGTTGCTTCTCCCAGGTCTCTTCTTGGGAAAATACTGAATGTTGTGAGTTTATGGAGCATTCGCCCTGGGATATAAATCAACACTGAACACTTGAAACTGCCCATGATTTTTTTTCCTCTCTCCATCACCATCCCTACTAGTGGACTGTGCAAGTTATTCTGACTTTATACTGCTATTTTTGCTTTTCCCGTTGCACTCTTAAGCATCTTTTAGCATTAAACTTCTTTTGCTAAAGCTTCCAAAGAAGTACTGGTTTCAGAGAGATCAGTGAACCTCCCAATCCTATAAGGAATTCCTGGCACAAGGCAAGAAATTAGGAATTATTTTGCTCATGACAATGAGATGTCCTTAGAGAAACTTCTCCAGTTTCACTCCATGATTATAATCATTTTGGTACAAAGAAATTTATAGTGGAATTATTTATTTCATCTTACCCTTAACTGTAGGAGAAATGAGCCCAAATCCACTTGCATTCAGCAGATTGTTAATTAAGCTGCAGATGTCTCCTGATGGCAGCAATTATTCCTGGTAACCTTAATGAGCTTGTTACATTCCTTAGTTATTGTTATTTAAAGTTATATGAAATACTTTGCCTAATACTACACAGTTCCCTGGGGAATTACTTCTTGATCTGTTCTGGTTTGATTAAAGAGGGTGATTGTTTTCTTTCTTAGCACAATTTCTCCAAGTTGTTTGCGGCTCATTTCCTTTGTCTTTTGCTGGCACTTCAACAACTCTGACCAACATTTTCCCAAAAGTCTTCTTTTCCAAACATTTCCAACTTTTTTTTTCTTTTTGTTCTCTCTCAACTCTCCAGTGCCTTTGCTTGGTTTATTGCACGGTTCCTTTCCTCTTTTTCAGTGATTTATTCTGTCCAGAACCTACACATTACTTACAACAAGGACTCAGTGCCAATCAGAACTCTGCAGGGTTTTGTTGTTGTTACAGTTTGCTGCAGATATAAGAAAAGCATCTCCTTACACTGGCACTTAAGGAAGAGCTTCACTTCGGTGCATGGAAATTACAGATCTCCTTAAAGCAATTAACAGAAGTAACAGAATGAGCTGGGTAAGCTGAGCAGAGGTTTCTCTGCTGTGCCTTTGCACATCCAAAACTCAATCAACACGCCATTCAACCACATTATCCAGGGAATAAAGAACTTCATTGCATTTCAAACCAAATGGTCACTTGTGGGGTTTTTTTCTTCATTTATTGTGTTTGCATTCCCGCTTTATTCCTCCTGAAGTCTCCTGTCATAGGCGAGAGGTGCACAGAAAGCACGTTCACAGTTATGACTACTTCTTGTGGCTTATTACCGATTTCAAGAGCATCAAAGTCTGTAAGAACGTGTGAGTTTCCCTTCAGAATCACAAGCAATTATGACTCAACTCCAAAGTCAAACAGATTCCCACCCAGCACAACACATCATGGAAAGCAGCCAAAGACTCCAGGTGCTAGTTTCTATCAAGCCAGTAAAACACCACGGTTTTGAAAAGCGTTCGGTGATGAGCCCATTTTTTTGACATCGAAACCAAAGGGAGGCTTAAGAGCACTTTTCACTCGAGCAGATAAAGAAGGTAAACATAGCAGCTTCCGACCATCCCACCCAGTCGCGCTCTCCTCCTAACTGAAAGGCAGGGAAAAAGCGTAGCCGACAGGGTGTCTTTCAACAGAGCTTTCTTTGCAGGAACTGTTGATTTACCAAAACAAAGTTTTTGTGGCAACTCGCTTTTTATGGTGAAACATTTCAAGACTTGGGATGGCATTTCTGGGTGAAACCAGCAAGTCAGCGAAGCTGGTCTGAAAGCTCAGCAATGTGGTGAGACCGGCAGGGCCAGAATTTAGGTCTGGGAGCTCAGACTGCCAAGCAGCCTTGCATGCAGGCTGTCAGCTATTTTGCAGTGCCTTTTCGGCTTTGCCTTTGAAGAAAAACAAACATGATAAACCTGAGTATTTTGTTGTCAAACAGTTCTTGTCTTCCAGTAAGTGTTCCAAGGGTCGGAGGAAAACAATTAGTAGCAAAAAGTAAGGAATTACCTCACGTTCACCGATTCCTCAAAATGGTTACTGGACCTTGGTGGTCTCTACTCTGACTTCCCGCAACAAGCAGGACCGCCACCACCACTAGAGCAGGTCACATGTGGCTCCATTCAGCCATGTCACAAACACCTCCAAGCATGGAGATCTGCCCACCCCTTGGGGCAACCCATTCTCCTGCAGCACCATCCAAGAGAAGTCTCTCATGTTCAACTTGAGCCTCCCGTGCCACAACTTTCGACCGCTGCCATTTGCCCTAACGCCTGCAGCCACCGCAGGCCAAATTTGGTTCTACCATCGTTGTCTCTCCTTCAAGGCTGCTGCTACTGGATCCCCATTCACTCTCTCCAGGCTTAACCAGTCCCCTTGTCGAGGACACTCTGCTGCATCTAAGGGATCCATTCTCCTTTTTCTGCCACCTAAGAGTGATGATGCCCAGACATGCTCTGCCATGGCAGAACAAGGGCCTCTACAGGAGGTCAAGAAGAGACAGCTTGCACAATGGAAAGATTCAGTCCTGAACTGGGTGGCAGCACTTTTCTGGTTGTCCCTCCCACTGCAAAGATCCAGTCTAGTAACTGAAGCTAACACAACGCTGTTCTGTTTTGGGGAGTGGTGTGAACTCTGCTCTCAAAGAAATATTTGTTCCAGTTCAAGCTTTGGCATTTTAAACAAGTGCAATTAAACACACTGAAAATGCTATTGCAACATGAAGGCTAAAAATACAAACATAAAATGGCAGGAGTCACTCGCAAGAAAAGCTCCTGAATGAAATGCCCGCCCACCCACCCACACTTGCGCACCCTAACACCATCCAGGTGACAGCTTGCATTTGAAGCCAGATAAACAAGTCACAATTCAGCCTTTTTTTCTGTTGCCAGATGTTTACAGCAAATAATTCTGTCAGCAGTAGAAGACACACTTGGAAAATCTCTGATCTGCATCAACAGGTAGGTTCCCAGTGTCAGTGTTTGGTGCAGATACGTGACAGGTACACCTGACCCCTAACCATACGTTGGTTCAGGCCGACTAAAAAGCAATAGGTCTCATGCCCTGTGGTGAACCTGATAGCTGGAAAGCTCCAGGCTCAGGCACAAGGGAGTGAAAGTGCCTTGGAAAAATACTTTGAAAGGTGGTTTCAAAGCCCAAAAAGATGCAAGATAACCAAAGTACAGAACAAGCTACCAGAGCTAAAATAAAGACATTTATCTTATCTATGCTATTGACTAGCAACCAACTACTTCACTCTATAAATATTGCCACCAGGATGAGCTCAATTTGAGCTCCCTCTGAACTGCATGCCAAGTAACTCACTCCTTGAGCAGGGATGCCTCTCAAGGTTTGAGATCCCCTTACCTGAGACTATGAGATCCTTCCTTGCCCAAGGTGGAGAGATGATTACTCACAACAGATTCTTGGTAAGCGACTGATGGCACGTTGAATTAATACTAATGAAACATTACTAATCCATGTAGCTACCCAGGATTAGTTATTGTAAACTTCGTATAGATAATTCCATTAGACATAAACCAGTGTTCAAGTCTGAGACTGAGATTGGACCTGGCCACACCTAAGCTCCATCAGGAGTTTAGAAAGCACAGGGGTCCACTCTGAAACTCACGACTCAATGAGAGGGTCTTCCTTACCCTTGGCATCTCTGTGTGAATTATTCTAACTTGATTCTAACTCTTACTTTCCTTCGTATGTTTCCTCCATGAAGTAAATTAATAAGGTGAATCTTGCCATCAAACTCACTGAAGCTTGGTAAACCACTGTTAAACTTTGTTAAATTCCATATGATTTATTGAACTCTGTTAAATTATTATTTTACCTCAATAAAACATATTGCTGCTTTCTTTTCAGTGAGATGCATTCCATTCATCCGTGACAAGATGCAATTACTTAC
The DNA here is from genome assembly GCA_013396935.1 of Baryphthengus martii. NCBI lineage: Eukaryota > Metazoa > Chordata > Aves > Coraciiformes > Momotidae > Baryphthengus > Baryphthengus martii. The sequence continues at coordinate 21,871 of VWZK01002855.1, forward strand.
AGGTATAAGTTTGTACCTACAAACGCTAAACCACTCCTAGTTTATACAATAGAATGTAAACTTCAGAAGAAACGTGCAGTACAGGTTCATAGATGCTTTTAAGAACCTAATACTGTCCTTATTCTTCAAAAAAAAAAAAAGTTTTAAATTTTTAACCATGTGACAACAGCAGCATCCTGGATACGCTCTGCTTTTTAAAATGCACTGAATGCTCAGACTTCAGTAAAAAAAAAATTTATTTTCAATATAAAAGTGCCAAAATATCCACCAACATTGTAATCTATTCAACAACCAGCTTACTCTAGTAATCAAAATTGCAAGCATCTTTATTCACATTTTAAAATCAAATTCCTTTCACACATTTCCACAGTAACCCGAGTCCCTCGAAAGTGGGTAATTTGCATTTCGATTGGCTGCTGTAGTCCATATGTCCAAGTTCATGTAGGCACGGAAGGGGTTAAACCTCGGATAGTATTCCTGCTTACACATAACTGCCTGGTTCTCCACATGGGTCGAGTGTTGGGTTGTGGCACTGATGGGGCAGCAGCTTTCATAAACATCGCTCTGAGGCGCCCAGATGGAACCAAAAAGTCCAGACATCGGAGACAAGCTTCGGGTGCTTGAGAGGTAGGGCTGAAGGGCAAGATAAAAATCAGCATGGTAAACCCCAACATGGACCACTTGCCAAAGAAAAGGTGGAAATGTAGTACTAAATGGGAGGAAACAGCATTTATGCAGAGAACTTGGGCAGTACACAAGTAGAAAATTGCATACAGGTTTACAAAGCAATATGGGTGCCGAAAATATTACAGTGGCGTCAGTGTGTACGTGGGAAGGCACTTTGCTAAATGAAGCCAGATGAAGCTAAATAAGCTCCTCCCTGCATGGCATCGATACTACTCTAACAGGAATACAATATTCTGTTCTGGAATACTCTAGGAATACAATATTCTGTTCTGTTAAGAAAAAAATAAGGGAGAAATGGAAGACACGGGAAGAGCACCATGCATGTTTTGAGAGTTAAAATGAAAAGAGAAGAATGCATAAAAAAATGACAAGAAAAAGGTTGAAGAACGTGTCAGTACCGAAAGACTCTGCATGCTGGGAGCAGAGAGGGGTATTCAGCAAAGAAAAGAGACTATAATTGGGAGCTAGGGAATTTAGTTAGAAAATTTCAAAAGCTTATAAAGAATCTCCTGGAGGGCAAGATGTGTTAGTCTGCGAGGAAGTCTCTTGGAGAAGGTCATGGAAGTCTTGGGACTTTTAAAACTGAATGAAACACTGCAACGTATTGTGGGGAAAAGCTCGCCAGGGAAACAAACTGAATTATCTAATGTATTTTCCAATCTCTACCTTCTGTGTTTCCAAGCATTCCTGGACGAAATAAACCATGTTTATTTTAGGAAACCATCTTCTACCAGTTTTGCCGCTTTCTAACACAGCACAATTTTCACTTTTGTAGTTGGAAATATTTCTTGGTTTATTCAGTTAGTTTTATTCAAATAAACCTACTGTAAATAAAAAAAAAACCCCAAACTTTAAAATAGACGATTCTGAAATACGAGCAGAAGAGAAGGTGGTTACAGTTGAAGACCACCTTGAACTGAAGTCACTACATTGCACTATGGGATGACATAAACGTGGCTAGTCTGGAGCGTAACAGGTCAAAGTCAGCATTCAGAAATCTGCACAAATCCAGTCTAAATCACTTGGATTTCCTAGCAAAAAAAACCTGTCAAAGTCACTGAGAGCAGCTGTCCATTCAGCTATACAATTTCCAAATCTCTCTGGGTTTTGCTGTCAGCACTTTTTGTGTTTTACCCTCATCTGGAAAGGCTGATTTTGATAGGAAAATCTCAGTAGACTACATAAGTCCAAAATGTTTTTCCATATGTAAGGTGATGTTAGCCAATTTTCAGGCAAAAGCTGTCTTAAAATTTCACAGGCAAGGTCCAGTAACAACCTTGACCAACAGCTGGCAAAAGGCCAGGCTACCAATGCCAGCACCAAACACGTTCATCGGGCTACTTAAAGGATTCACAAAGAACGTGCGAGCAACAGGTTGGGGAAAGACAGGAGTGCACCGGAGAGGCTTTGAAGAGGCACGGGAAGGCAGCGCCTTGGCATGACCATACTCACTGTGGAGTTGACGTAACTGGCGGGCTCCCAGGTAGGGGGCATGTTGGGAGGCGCATTCCAGGTAGAGGGACAGTTCTGGTCAATGAAGGCTGTATTCTGCACTGCTGCAGTACCTGGGAAACCACTGGGGTAGTTCATGTTTTCTGCAGTTTATAAAAGCAGGAAGACAAAAATAAGGCTTTGGCAACATAAACAACTACTAACATCTCTGTGGAGGAGTGTCGAATCTTCTGAGAGTGAGCCAGGCTGGAACAGAGCTAAGCCTTCAGTGACTTCAGGCAGTTTCAGGGCAGCACGGCAGCACAGCGTAACCATTTCTGTTAACAAGACTACCCCTCTGTACTAGGGACCCACTAACAGATTGCTATCAGAAGGACAGGATAAAGAGTTGGCAACCTCTCGAATGGAGAACAGAGTCTTTATTAGCCACAGAACGTGCATGGCGGAGTTTACCCAGGCTTCACTGCCAACATGCCTCGGCTCTAAGCACCCGAGGGATCACCGTGCTGCCTGTGATACTGTAGCCTGACCTTTAATTATTGCTTAGGTAATGCTAAAGAATTCTAAGTTGCTGCCAGTGTGTTTCCCAAGCCAAGAAACTCTAGTCTGGAAAGGTAATTGGTCACAAGAGGCGCTCTGTTTCACACACTGGAAGGCAGAAGTCCGCCAGAGGGGAAACAAAGAAAATTGTGCAGAAAGATTTGTGTAATACTGTGGTCACAAGCATTTCTATTCCCTCTCAGACAGAGTCCTGTACGCTGGCTTTTCAGGCTTAATAACTCCATACGAAGATTAGTCTTCTCATCCGCCTCACGCAGACATTGTTTATTGCCACAGAGCACCCAGTCAGCTGGAAACTGTAAAGTCCGCTGAAGCAATGAATGCCCCAGATGTTTATAGACAAGCTCAGCCTTTCCTTCTACAAAAGGTGTCAGAAAAAAAACATGCTCAGTGATAATTCATAAGCTTTATTTCATCCTACCTTCTGGGAAAGCACCATATTCATTCATCTCCAGTGGACAATACATGTTGGAAAACTGGCTGTCGCAAGCTGCATTCCAGTCGATGAAGCTGTCCCAAGAAAAAGAAAAATGTGCTGTCAGAAACAATTTGCAGAATTTCCAAAAATGATTTAGAAATACTTATTTAATGTAAAGCTGTTGGATGCAAAATGCCTGTAACTGATGATGAGGCTTTTCACATTCTGCTTTCCAATATCTACTCTGTGCCACTACGTAACCACTGCGATTCTCTCACTGAGCTCTTGTTCCTCTGAGAAGATGAACAACTTGCCATGACAGCTACCAGAGCCCTGCAACACCTAACTGGGTTCAACTTCTTCGTGTGTAAAAAGAAAATAATTGCACTTCTTTCCCACAACCATGGCAATGGTAGATACGAAGTGAAATAATGTGATTTGAAATAGAAGAAAACGTAACGCATTCCTCAAGCATTTGAATGCTTGAGAACAGCAATTAAAATTTCTACTTTCCATACCACACGTGTTAAAGTCCTGTTAAACAATTATGTTTGCTAAACTACACGTTAATTTGTAGGGATTGTACTTGTTTTAATTAAAACAATTTCAGAATTTCAAGAAGACTTTTCAAAAGTAATTCTGAAAGATATGTCAGAAGTGAAACAAGCCCTGCTATGCAGTGAGCCTGAAGAAGTCCAAGTCTGGATCTCGTCTGGACAAAGTAGGCATATAAAAGGATTTCACATTGCACTCGTTCAGTTTTACTCTTCAGGCAAGAAGTTAGCGTAAGTTATGGCTACTACATGTGAATAAATCGTTACGTGTAGCTTTGCATCTAAAGTTCATTGAGACGGACGTAGGAAAGTGAAGTAGCATAATACAGAATCTGCCACGAATCACCACATATTTCACCTGACTTAAGAGTCAGACCAACTGCTGGCCATTGCTCCCCAATCACTCGGGCTGCAGTTTGTTGACACGATAGTTGGAAATGAGGTTAGCGGGCTGGTTGGGATCACAAGACCATCACATGGGGATTTCTGTGTTACGACTCGGTCATTTCGACTGACAGGATATGACCCGAAGAACTGGCAATATTTCACTGCTCTGTGGTGGCAGAGTAGTTTGTGGTGCATCTTTCATTACTTTAAAATTTGCAGTGTGGAGAGTCTAAAGTACGAGAATTACTCAAGTTGATTATTACAGGAAGATCAAGCCAAACCTATAGGGAGCCTGTAAAAGACCTACTTCTATCCTTGTAACGTCTTTGAACATGACCATTTGCCTTTATTTAACAGTGTCCGTTTGTGCCATTTAACATGAGTAGATGCTGCACAATACCTCCCACGACATACAGAAGCTATGTATTCAAGAAGAGGGCAACAAACCTAAAAGCCAGGCCCTCCGCCTGGCCATGCAAAAGAAGTGGAAAAAATTAAAAGCTTTCTGAAAAGTATTTAATTAAATTTGAAAGAAGTTCTGGAATATCTATATATAAGCAGGAACACCAGTGAATTTTTCTTAGCAAAATTAATCATGATGTACTCAGGGAAGAGTATAAACAACTAGCACTAAGATTGAAGGGACAACAAGAATTTTACTTTAATTATGGCTTGCCTTATGGATATTATAAAGTAAGATCAAGTACAGTCCTCTGCCTCACAGAAACTTGAACAAAGTGTTCTCCATGCTGTTTAAAACATAACTTGCCTGTTGTGGACAGAGGGGGTTTCTTGGATCATGCACGGTATATTATTCTCAAGGTTGTAGTTTAAGCTGTTTGTCAGGCAGACTGGCTGGGCAGGCCACAGGTCTCCTGTTGGGTAAAGACCTAAAAAGGGAAAAGGGAATGAAATGCAGAACAACAGGAAGGAGGCTCCACAATCTCTGAATATCACACGGACACTTTTTTCTCAGATTCACAATAAGGACTGCATGCTGAATAAAAAAAAAATAAAAATCCAGAATTACTAACCAATCTATTTATTTTTTTTTTTTGTGGTGAATGTCCATCTTTAAACAAATCCCAAATCTCCTATTTCTTAAAAATGTGCATATAAAAATACTTGAACCGAGAATCTGACATTCAACCAAACAAGGCAAGAAATCCCCCCAGAGAGTCCTTAAGTCGTCATCCATAAGCACCAAAGTGGCATCCTTCCTCATGCCAGGATGGATGGCAGGGAGGTGGATCCCCACCAGCCTCACCTCACCCCTATTGATCAAGTCAGAAACCATCTCTGAAGTCCAACTGCACAAGTACACTGGGAACAGGGTAGGGTTTTTAATAGACAAGAGCCATTCACGACCAAATAATACGTGAGCTCGTTAGGGCTGTATTTAGCCCCTAGGGTACATATATTCATTGTGCTGCTCTCCAGACTCTCTATGGAGTGCCCTAACTGCCTACAGATACTTGGTTCCTATCAACTCTGTGAGAACAGGCAGCTGGAGGAAGGAAGAAAATCCAAGTCAGCAGTTTCCCTGACGGTTGCAAAGTTAGCTCTACTTCATTATTTTACAGGATAGATACAAATATTGCTGTTGCAGAACAAATTTAATCAGTATTTGTATCCTACTGGACACAGGTTAAACCTCCAGCAGAAGGATCAGCCACGGGCAGGCAGTTCTGCTGCGCAACCCACCATGTGTCCTAACCAGCTTTCAAACTACACTTCACCACGCAGCCGGTTATTTTATGAATCCCACTCAACAAGTTACTATTACTTCCCTTGAGATACAAACAATGAAAACTCAAGAGTTTTAACAGCCCAACCCAATCTCATTCATTACTGCTTTCAAAGAGAGCAAGTGACAAATGGGGAAGTTTTAGAGAGAAAAACAGTCGTATCTGATTTGATGCCAAGTTTCATCTCTAACACACTACTCGATCTCCTAGTCACATTAACTTTTTACATAAATCAGTGCAAAGCAAGAGGAAGAAAAAACAAAGAATACCTAAAACGTGAATTGAAAGCTAAATGCTTCCTTCATGCAGAGAAGATGCAGCAAAAAAAATCAAGGTTATAAGCTTTTGTTTGCTAACTTTGCTTTTAACTTGTTTAGAAGTTAAGTCAAGTTCTAGCAGCAACATGTCTATGAAATTGTTATGTATCAGTGTTATTAGCAACATACTGAAACTGCTTGACAAAGTGTGCAAAAAAACCTTCAGCTGTTAATAAAGTAACTGACCTTTATTTTTTTCAGGATCTGCAGCTATGTCAGTGAAACTGGGACATAAAGTTTCAGGATATTGGGGGATGCTGTTCATGTCTCTGCTGAATGAAAAGAAGATTCAATTTTTTAAGTCTAGACACACGTTTCATCATCTAAAGTATGCAAAGGAAATACACAGAGATGTAAAAAATAGTCTAATGAACATAATGATTGCAATTACTTTTCCACTCTTTCCTGATTTTTCTTATTTTGAATTAACCACTGTGCAATTTTTTCAAGGTTTTGGTTTTTTTTTTTCAAGTAAAAGCCAACTGCTTATTACACATGCAAAATGAATACAATTAATACATCTTCATTACCCCACATTTATTATCAAAGTATCAACCTATTGTAAATAAATTCAGCAGCTCTTCTCTAGAATTGGAAAACAAGCTACACTCCATGAAGATGAGTACAATCTCTCGTAATGTCTGAATGCTTCCAACAACTTTCTGGCACGAAGACACAGAGGCACACATGAACATCAAATTCATACTCATCAAATCCCACCAAAGAAACTGGTCAGTATGAACGGAAAGGGAATATTTTCAAGCACCAGAATCCCAGAGGAAAAGGATTAAATTACTTCTGCTAGTGAAAAGAGTGTCATGAATGAGAAGTGAAATGAGGACTCATAGTAATAAAAATTGGAGATGCTATCTCTAATACAAGAAAGAGGCAGAAAGGAATGTGGGGGAGGGGGTAATCAATTTTCATGCTGTATATCCTAGAAGAACATTATTCCCATTAAAAGAGTAACATCAACTTGAAAGTCTCACTCCCACCTCTTTTTTTTTTTTTTTTTTTTCTCCAAAAACCATTACTTTAATATAACTAAGTGCTTAATATAACAAAGTGGTAATGGAAATGTAGTAAGTTACTAAGATCTGGAATAACTGAGGGAAGAAATAATTTCCTTTTCTCCCCAATTTTATTTTGCAGTTGGAAGTATTTATCTATTTCCCCAGCTTAATCCATTTTGCATATATATTTTCACATACTGAAGAAGATTCTTCTTCTTCCAACTAGTAAGTACAATTCAATGGTCACCAAAAATGACAAGACAACAGGTAGGTACAATTCATTAAACTGAGACAAGATTTCAAGTTGGTGATGTTTCTCTAATGACTTACAGGTGTAGATTCAAATTTTTTACCTGGTATTGCAGATGTTATGAGACAGATTTAAAGTGATAGGAGTTTCAGATGGAAAATCATTTTGTGAAATATTCTCTCCTAAAGAAAAGAATGACTGTGAAAATCAAAGATCCTAAAAAAGGAAGTATACACAGAATATACATCCACACAAATAGAATCATCAATGGTGTTGAATCAAGTTTTCTCTCAGACTGGAGCATCACTAACTGCATTAATTTCAAAGGGTGCAATCTACGTCCACATGATTTTAAATGTATCTTGTGACTTATAAGCCATTAGCACACTCTTAATGGAGAGGCTCCTTCTAACCACCAAATTAATTTTCAATTTGAAATGACCACTTGTCTTTAAGAGGTATTACAAACAGAAAAGTCATGAACACACAATTTGTTATCTCTTATATCACAGGTCAGATACATCACAAACTATCTTTTGGTCATGTCAAGTTTTATACACACACGAGGAAGTACATGTATATTTTAAATTATTCAAAACAGCTTTTTTCAGGTACTCACAACCTAGGTTTACTTGTGTCACTTCAGCACTTTCTTTAATATTTACTTCTAGTGCCACATCAATCTGGGCAGTAATGGCAGTGACAGGGTTTAGGCTTTCAACTATTTTAATGATATTCAAAAAAACTGCAGTAATGAACCACAGTTCCCATTTCTCATACCAGCCAAGTGGCTCAGGTCTCCTGGCTACTTATGGCTCAAATACAGCTATCCAATCCCAGCATCCTCAGGTCTGCTTTCACACATTCCTCATTTGTGGATCTCTTAAATAGTTATAAAGTTTTAAAGTGAATCATGCGATGTAACTAAATTCAAAGGCAGAAATTGCTTTGACCAGTGACTCTCAGTTCCTTCATCTCTCCATGAAAACTAACTGTGTGGCTTCCTCACTGAGGAGCCTGATACTATCTCAGCAGCCTGACAGTTCATCTTCATCTCCACAAAACTTGTAGTATTTTTTCAAGTACCAGGTTCTTTAAATCGCTCCTCATGTTGGAGATGCCCTACAAAAGGCAAGTTAGGTGCCCCATGCCATTGTACCATTTCCCTTCAGAAGGAAGGATGAAACTCTGCCCACTACTGCACAGGGGTGATATTTGCAGAACTTACTGGATGGAAGAAAATGCCTGGCAGTAATCATGGGCTTTTTATCTCCATCTGAACTGCTGGTACTGCTCCAGCTACCCCAGCTCCCACGACTGGCACGAACGCTTCCTGACGAACTTCCACAATCTGAGCTTGAATCGGAACAAAACTTCTCCAAACATTTCTTTTTGGACCGTTGATAAAAGCTTTCTAAAGAAGTTACAAAAAAAACGAACAACAAAATAACAACCCAAGACAAAACATTTAAGAAAGACAGCTGAAGGTTCAGTGAATAGTTATCTGAAACATGAAATTAAATGGTTTCCCTGAGATTGTATGGATTCTCTCAGTTTACTAATAATAGGACAGGAAATAATATTTACTGACAGTCTCAAGATAAATGCACCAGCCCCGACAATGAGGAGCTGATCACCTATGTGACATCCCCACGACAATGAACACAAGAGAGGATAATACAGCGCAGTCAGAGGCAACAGTTTGAAATAGGAAGCCCATACTGGTCTTTGAAATACATAGTTAGTATCTTAAAGGTGACACATATTCTGGCTCTGGCACACGCATACTAAAAGCAAGTGGCAAATGTCACAAGAAATGAATTTGTAAGTGATAGATTCTCCTCATTATCTCATCAGAGATGTGAAGGACAGACCTATAAACACTGATACCTTCCTCAGCCCTTCTCTTTCCAAAAGCCAGGGGAAAGAGCTGATTAAAATCCTGATGGAAAAGCAGGAAGCAGGTACCCAAGCTAGTGGTGGTTTTTAAAACTGACCAAGCCCACAGAGAAAGCACATGGAGCCTTTCAGAAGTGAGCAGGTATTTCAGGCACTGCATCGTGTCATTCCTGCTGTCTTCACGTCAGGGTTCGAAAGGGAAAGAAGCACCAGTCTCTCAAGGAAGGAATACAGCTCTTCTGCCACAAAATACGCATTTAAGACAACTAAGAATGCATACCTGTTTCTCCTTGTATAGACAAGCTCCGAGCTTTTTGGTCTGCTTTACATTTTTCTCCATTACCCTGAGGACACCAGGCTCTTATTCCAATATTTGCTCTCAGATCTGGCCTTTCGAATTCACTGCACATATGCTTCAACTCGCTCTGCTCGGGGACCCTGATACAACCACACCCAAAGAAACACGTTTGCATTTTATTTTTCAGCTGCACTTTTCAGGCATCACACACTTCAACTCACAGGTCTATTGAGGTAGGATGTGAGGCAAGAAACAGGTTTAGAAGTCTTATTCCCCAGCTTTACAGAAACGCTAAAAAAATCTTTCCCAAAACGCAATATCCCACCACAAAGACTATTGCTTCTCAGGTGGAGAAGCAAACAAGGTGTGCATGTTTTAAGTTCATTCTCTAATGCACTTGCAGAAGGCAATCAGATGTTATAGTGACAAGATCTAGATACACAGAAAAGTGTGCCTTATGTCTATTTCACTGGCATAATTATAACTAGAATAAAACCATCATCTGAAGTTTTTGCTAGCAAAAATGAAATATCTAGGTCCTATATCGTAATCAGAAAATTAGTAAAATCCAGTTGTCAAGTTTCTACAGGAAGGAAATGGTTACATCTTAACTCAGTAGCAACTGCTGAATCAGCTCAAGGAACAGACACCAAATTTCAGTATTTCCCTTCCATTTTTTTATCCTTCCTACCTACAAAGTTATGCATCCTGCAAAGATTTACACATGTGCTGACTTCCCACACAACGAATAGTAATTTGTTTATAATGAGTTATAACAGCCCCTTCAGATTTACAATCTCCTTGTTAAGTCCACTGACCTCAATAGGACCACTTGCAATAAAAACAGAGTCTGTGAAGGCTTTGTAGGATTGTGACCTTAATTCAAAGGGCTGGGGGAGGGGAAGGAGGAGGATTTTCTCCTCCTAAGCATTTCTATTCTAGTAGCATTTTATAATTAGTATTTTTTAACAGTAATCCAAACAAATTTAAAATACATGAAAAAATAATTGAGTAGTTTACAGCTGACTTTAGAAATGCAGTTAAACAAACTTCAGGGTGCGGGGGGAAAAAGTCACTTCCCAAGGTGCTCTCAAATTCTTTTGAGCCTAGCGCTGCTCTTACATTTTTGATCATTACGGCAAAAATGCAAACCGCTGTCTCTTTTCTACATATTTCTCTTCCTCTTCCAAAACTGCTAGAAGACAACATTCTCTCAGTTACTCAACAAAGCAGATGATTCTCCTGAAGGTGGAATCACTTCAACAATTTTGTTTCCCTTTTTTCCACTGAAGAGAATACACGACTAAATTTTATCTGCCCAGTACACGACGGAAAGGAAGCTAACCATCCAAACTTCAAAAACAGCAAATTCCAGACTGTAACTGAGAGCAACCACTGCTATGCAGAATGGGGTGTGTCTATATACATTCAGATTTACTAATGGAAAGTTTTTATTTTTTTTTGTTGGTGATACTTAGTACTGCACATTCTTGGAAATAAAGGCTCAGGCCAGGATTAAAGTGCATTTATTTACATAGATAAAACAATCCTGCCCAATGTACTACGCAAAACCTGCAGAAACATTCCAGCAACTTGGATTTCTTCATGATTTGGTGAGGCAATACATACCTTGTCGATAAATTAACATTCTTCTTCTTATTTTTTCTAGATGTTCTATTTCTATTCCAATTCATATTTGGTACGTTTCCTTCCTTCTTCTCCTGAGGCTTCTTCTTCCTATACACATCTTCTTGCTAAAGGTAAAAATATAAGCTGAGACAATACATACATTATAAAATGAAGTTAACTCACTAAATGAACTCCATTGGATTTTCCTAACAATTTCTCTGGACAAAATGACCCGACCCAAATGCATAGTTACTTCATGATTTAGTGCCTTTCCACAGCACATCCTCTTCCCGGCACCATCAATTTGACCAGCCTTTCCAAGATTCTGTCCTTCAAGACACCAACAGATGATGAGAGAGAAATTTTTGAATTCCCAGTGTTAGCATTTTCCCCCCTCACAGCATCTAGCTCTGACTTCCAGGGAAATAAAAAATAGGAGGAGAAAAAGGAAAGCAGTCAATAAAATTCCCAATGTGCTAAAAACAAAAAACATCTGCCAGATTTATGATCAGTTTGTGTGCAAGTTCAGCAGCAATAAATCCTCCCTTTCCTCAGCAGCTGGGTGTGGGGGGGGTTGGGAGAGGCATTCATTTGAATTACAGCTGAGGAAGTTATGGGGTAAGTTAACCAACAAATAATAGTCATTTTAAAAAATGCAAGAAAAACTGAGCAGCATCGGCCACACGTGGAAAGAAGTTTGTAACAACAGCTCCCAAAACAAGAACTAGGCTGGGTCTTTTCTGATACATATTCCTCAAGCACCATAAGCAATTCCTCCTTATGGCTTTCTGCCATGGGATTCCCATCCAGCAGACAGGACACAATCTACATTCTTGGGTTTTCTAACTATCTGATTAAGTTCCTTAAGTGTTTTACGCTGCCTGCAAGAAAGGTACAGTCTGCTGTGTTTATCGTGCTCAGAAACCAGAGGTGAAGAATGACCTCAGCAGCTTCACAATCTGTGAAGGAGTTTCTGCCTACTGCATTTTCAAATGCAAATTTCTGATGCAAAGCCCTGTATTTGGAGCTCAGGTCTGCAAAGAAGGCCAATATGCCCATCTAGGACACTTCCCCTCCAGAGTATGTTCCCACATCATTACTGGCATTGGATTCCAGTACATCTGTGCCTGCTCCGACAGCAACAAAGAATACCTCTGGTTGTGATATGGCCAATATCACAATACTGAGGCTGTTTTAATTGTTACCCAAACTGTTCATCATTTGAGAAGTGGAAAGATCACAATACAGACCTCAGGAGAAGCAATCTCCTCTTTTGTGCAGCAGGAAGTCTCTTCCTTAGGTCCTTTATTAATCTTCTTCTCTGTGGAAGGCTTTAGGTTGATCTGCTTTTTTAAAGTCTCACAGTTTTCTGTTTCATTCCTGAGAGGCACTTGCTGGCTATTCCCTACAATTAAAGGGGAATATCAGTTTGCTTGGAAAGAGAATGGGCTCCCAATCATAACCACAGTATCTTCTATTTTTCTCTAAAAACAGCCTTGTATTGCTTTTCACTAGGAGACTACCCTCTAGGCTGATGATGCTGAAAATATCAAAATCAAAAGCTAATGCTGTATACAAATTCCACAGCAGCTGCAAAAAATAGCTCTGTATTGACTCATGCTCATGGGCACATCACTCCTAGCAGATGCATAAATCAGCCAAGTCCTGCTCATCACATCTGAATTTGAGCTATATGGGTCCCAAGCCATGTGTCTGTAAGGTAGAATATGAAGCCTGGGAATACTGGGCTAAAAAAAACCAAACAAAAACAAACCCAAACAAAAAAAAAACCACACCAGAAAAGAAATCTGCAAGCTGGGTGAGGAAGAAACTTTTCAAAAATGGGTGGATAAAAATAAGGACAGCCTTTACTTCATGCTCTGTGTCTCTGAATCATAGAATCATCTAGGTTGGAAAAGACCTATAAGATCATCAGGTCCAACCTTTAACCCTACTCTTACCTTTATCACTCCTAAACCAAATCCCTAAGCACCTCATCTACATGACTCTTGGTGCCCTCTGCATTCCCTATGAAGACAAAGGGAAGACATCCTTTTATTAGAATGAGTTCTGCATGAAAAATTTGTTTTCTTGAAAGGGTTGTGAAGATGAAAATGGATTCTTGTGTAACACAATCCAAGACTTTATGAAACTGAGAGGAAGCTTGTCCTGACAACTAGCTGAGTTGCCCAGTCAAGTCACAGCCTTCCAACTGGGCCCTGCCAATGCTGGACAGGACAGAATTACCTTCAGCTCTGGTCACTTCCAGATATCTCAAATATCTGCAATACATTCAGTCATCTGCTACTGAGACTCCAGGCTGCTCTGCATGAGAAATGCCCTTACTTACCACACTAAGTGATGTGTTCTCAAGTGAGAAAGGCACACTCAAACGTTGTTTTATGGTTCCCTATCTACCAGCCAACTACAGCGCCCTAGCTCTGAGTCAGACACCCTCTCCGCCCTAGAGGAGGTGGTCAACAAGACTGCAAAAGGAGCCCAAGTGAATGAAACACTGGAGATACCAGGCAAGGGAGGCTGCCAGAGCTCCACTGCTCTCCAGAATACAAACATGCAAGTATTTGAGATCTTGAAGACTCCCTGTTTGCACAAAACCAAGCTGGTAACTATAAGCAAGAGACAAACACTGCAACATGGTATTTTTTAATTTATCCTACCAAACTTCTTGAAACAGAAATACATCCCTAACAGTGCAGAAAACCACAACTGTTAGTAGACAATGTGACAGATGGCCTGTGGTGCACTACCACTGAACACAAGTAACTGTCAGTAAACCTGAAACACTCTCTTCAAGGTGGAAGTTTTGTCAATGAAAATAAGTCTAGTAGCTTCCAATTGGTTTATGTATAACCCTGATTTTCACAGACTGTACTCAATTTTTCTTTCCTGTGTTTGTAAATACAGTTAAGACATAATTACTGATTTATCACACACATCCCCATCTGATTTTCTAATTTAAAGCAAAAAAAAAACAACACACTGCAGTTTAGGAGCACAAGGAGAATGGTAAAGTACTCTGCAAGTATGAGTGAAATTCTCCTGCCTCCACCTGGGACAGCACACTTGTATCTCACGGATAACACAGTATGAAGCAGCAGGCCCAGGGTAACAACCGTAACCTACAGCAGGACCTCAAATCCCTCTGTGATGGCTCACTCACTAAATAAATGTTGCCCCAGCTACAGCAAATGGCAACCTTCAGTGTTAGACTACTTCACCAAGTGCCTCAGTAGAGTCAAGCTTCCAGAGGACACATTCTCCTCCTCTGTTCTTGATTTTTCCCCAGGTGATCTTGGGCTGCTCTTAAAATTTTGAGTTGTGAAGTTTAGTTTAACCATTAAAATGCTACAGCACAAGCTTGAAATCTGTAAACCAATGCAAATTTATGATTTATGAAACAACTTTTAATGCAAGCTGTTTCCTTAGAAATGTAAACAGGTAAGTCAGAGTGGACACTTAAGAAATACCACGTCTTTGTCCCACACAAAAGAAAATCCTGATCACAAGGAACACAACAGAAGATTTCACCCGGTAATTTTGATTGACGGAAATTGGAAGATAAAAATTACCGTTATTTTTTCTAGAAATTTCTTGCAGTTCCGGCTGCTGCTGAGGTGAGTTTCTGGACAAGTGACTTTCAGGTAGCTTCTTGGACATCTTCACAGGACAGAACTCCTGTTCTTTGAGCTCAACGAGATTTTCTGAAGTTTTAAGGTTAGTTTCCTTAGGAAACATACATGTTTGAAGATCTTCCTTCAGATCACACTCTGAAGAAGTATTTTTAATGAGAACTGTATTTTTCAGTGCACTTTCTTCTTTACCCAGAAAGTTTTCTGGAAGAGTTAAATTCTTGTTAACATTTATGCCATTTGCATATTTTAGAGTTACCCAGTTCTCACTGACATCAGTGCAAATGTCCTCTTTTGGTGCCGAGATTTGGCTCTCCACAACCTGATTCTGTTTCTCGTCACTAGCTGCAATGGCACTGCCAGCCGCTGTGTTCGGTTTCTGCTTACTGTAGTAAACTGAACATTTGTGTTTCTTCTGAGAGTGGCTGTAGGTTGCAGGACTTCTCTTTGCTGCATTCTGACTTCGGCTGGAAGATGTCCCTACAGACAGGAAGCCCTTCCCTTTACCTTTATCTGAGGAACTATAGGAATCCATAAATGTCTTGCAGCTTCCCCTAGAGAGAAAAATAAATCATTTGAGATTTGTTTTTATCTACGAAGCTATCAGGAATTGTTTTATGTGATAATTTTGTACGAAAAGAAAGAGGGACATAATCATAAGCCATGAAACTGCACTAGGTCTTCAATTTATCATACCAGCTAAGTATATTCTGATTTCAGTGGGAGTTGAGCGGTACTCCAAGTATGTGCTCAGACTTCAAACGCACTTACATGCTTCAGTAAGTGCCTAACTGACCACCCAAGAGGGTCAGATTTGAGGACCATTAATCTATTTTCCATTAATCCACAGCTGCTGCACATGGTGTATCCTTTACTTCCATCACACAATTTTTACCTCGTGTACTGCTGACAATACACAAGATTAAAAAAAACCCTTGAGCTCTTCCATTTCTCTTTCATGGAGATGAATATACATCACAACACTGAAAGCTCCCTGAAAGAGGTTGCCTGGAACACTCTCTCCGCTAAACCAGCCAACAGCAATATCAAAATACAAAGACAGAAAGCATCACTCCACAATAGAGTACATAAAAAAGGCAATTCAAAAGAAAAAAAAAAAAAGTATTTTTACTTGTAGGAATCAGAGCTGATTACGTCAACAGAGTTGCTGTTCTGCTGTGGTGAAGAACTGGGATTTGGCCTCTGTCTTGATTTCATGAACTCTGCTAGAATATACTGGGCTTGCTGGAAGGCTATCAGAATCACTCCGAGCAGGGACAAACTGCCAAAGGAAACAACAGATACTGGTGTCTGCAGTTTTCAGGAGTATTCAATGAATGAGTTAAAAACCTTCTAAAAACATGCACTTTTCAAATAATTTGTTAGTAAATTCTAAGTAAGAAGACAGACAAGAAAAATCAAAATACAGTTTAAAATAAGTAACAGTTGTAATGTATTTTTCCTTTTTTTTTCCCCCTATAACCCTTGCTAGTTATTTGCTTAATAAAATAACTTGGCCACGAGCTTTACACAGAAAAAAATCTAACAAAGCAAAAATACATTGTAAAAAAGCTAATATGATTTGAAGGTCAGTAGGAAGTGTCATTTCAACACAATGGCAGTATATCATAGTACGATACTTACCAGTCTTCTGAGTACCTTCTATTAATTCATGATAGTTATGTTATTATTTTGATACTTAATGCTATCTCTTTCTTTTCCTAGACAAAATGCTGGCACAAAATGTGCTACAAATGCGACCAGACTTCTGAACTAAAATTGAAGCTACAGAATATCCTCTCTTTCTCTCTAGTGCATTAATTACAACAAATCCAAATCATCCAGAACAAAAATCCTCGTAATTCATCAAACCACCTTCTCAATCATGCAGTATAAATTAAGTCAGCAGAAAAACAGAATGAAGAATTTGTGTTTTTTTCAGATTCCTGTAGGCTCCTTCTGTTGCATCTAGAACCACATGATGTGGTCATTATTGTTACTTCATTTGTGCTCTGACTGTTTTCAGAGTCAGAAAAACGATGCAAGCGGAACCTCTGTGTGCATCAGGATCTCAGTTAGGCATACACTGGCACATTTATGTATCACCACGACCTTCACATTCACCGCTTGTTAGTACTGACTGTAGGAATTCAGGGTTGCTGTGATGAAAGCACTGAACATCATCTGTGACAAACACAACATGCAGTTCACACTACACAGCGTGAAAGTTTAGTAAAAGAAAAAAAAAATACGCATAGGAGCTGTACCCTTATTTATTGTACGTAAGTACAGTCCTCTTACAGTTTACCATGTGCAAACCACAAGTCAGCTAACACAAGCCAAACCATCTTTCTAGGGTAGCTTGTTTAGTAGTATGCCTAGCAAAAACTAATGATAAATACACATTTTTTTTATCAAGTGAAGAAAGGAAAGAAGGAAAAAATATTCATGCTTTTCATTAATATCACTGGGTTGTCTGAAACTTTATAAATAAAATTAATATTAATTTTCCAGAAATACTTAATCTATCAGGTCTGCTTGATTCCATTTATGATGTTTAGATACTAATACCTTACATATGCGTGCCTGCTGTGGAAGTAGTAAGTTTCTAGAAAGGGAAGTATCCACTGTGCATTCCTGTGGATGTATCCCAGCCCTTTATCTTTGCAGCCTTAATATGGAAGTTTATCAGGAGGAGCAGCAAGAAACGCTTGACAACTCCATCGCCAGATACTGCATCACACCTAAGGTGTCACAGCCAGTTGGCATGACTCTCGGCAGACAGATGCAGCAGAGATTTAGGCCCTACCACCACAAAATATCTAACACAACCCAAAAGTGCTTGCTGATCTTTCACGAGCATTTCCCTTTCAAACTGGCGCAGGGGCTCTGAAGGCATTACCTTACGAAGAGGACAGTGAGCCTCCAGAAAGACTCTTCCCAGCTGGGTCCTGGCACCACGTCTGCACACAGCGGTAGCAGATGGTGAGGAAGAGTCACATTGAGCGTGAAGTGGAACTCCAGATCAGCAGCAGTCACCAGTGTAAGCTCCCGGATCACCCATGAAGACGTGAAGTCAGGAGTGAATCTGTCAGGAAATGCAGACAGAGCTGGTGTTAATATTCCATTGCTGGGCTGAATTTAATTTTCTGAAGTCACACCAATACCAAAAGGTACAAAATAACCTCTGATTTAGTAATATGAAAAAAAGACAATGAATTAAGTGACCACTGCCTGCTTAGATTTTGTAGACGGCACGAGCACCTAACAGAGGTAAGACTTTGAGGTCATCTTCAAGTAGTAAAACACAAGTTTCTATTGTGACTCTTCATGATACTTATTACTGTGACTCATTTTCTTTTTCTCAAGGAGGTGCAGAGATCAACTCATGCTAGCCAAAACACTCTTTACCAAAAGCACAGCTGTCAATCATACAGGCAATTACTTCAGAAAGGGTCAGGTACTAGGGTAAGTCTAGAACAAGGCTGGAAAGACAGGGAAAGCAGAAGAAAACATCAGATTTGTCTCTTCTTCCACTGATTTCCCTGACCCATACCATTATTGTATTTGATTGCCATGGGTACTGGAGAACGTATGACTTGTGTTTCCAATCAACAGAGATGATATTTGTTGTATAAGAAACCTCAGTTACCATAATGCAGTAATATTAACTCTGCTTATGTGTAAGTCGTGACTTTCACCCAACAGGATTTAAAAAAAATGGGTTTTAGACTATGGGCAATGTTAGGAAATCACGACTAGATTGTGGTCAAGCTACTTGGAATAAGCTAGGGTATAAGAATCAAACTTTAAAAAGCCAGCGGCAAAGCACATCTTACTCTTGTATTGTGTCAACTCTTTTGCTTTAATTTATTACTCATAATGCACTGATAAAAGCACATATGCTGCTTTTTTAAAATAACAGAGTCTTACAAAGAAGAATTATTACCAAGTTGTTAGTAGTACACTTACTGAAAAGGGGAAATATTTATGAAGTTTATATTCAAAGCTCACCAAATGTTGTGTGCGGGTGTGCTACTGGAGTGTCTGTTACCGAAATTAATTATTTCAAATTTACCCTTAAGTTAATTTGTCAGCAAATTTGTCAGTGCTTACACAATGCTGATCTCGCGTGATGAGTTCTGAGCCAGGAAAAATTCCTGACAGTCTAATACTTCAAATCCATATCCTTGGCAACTGTAACCATTGATTTTCATTGATGAAATTGTTATAGGAAGAGGCCCAATATTCTCTACTTTGAAGTTCTTCGTGATGGATAAAATTTGCTTGCTGTCTTTTAGTTCTTAAAGGAAAAAAAAAAGAATTATTATTTTACAAGACTTAAAAATTATTTTCTTATAGTTATGAATAAATTACTCTTTTTACTTTCAATTTAATAAAAAATTCAGAAGTGACCAATGTTTTAATACAGACTGTTTTGCAGTAGTGTACTTCCAGAATTTGTAACTACCCTCAGTCAGTGTTTTGAGAAAACAGAATCTACACCTCTCACGACCAAGCTCTTCAGCTTTTTGTACTTCAACCTTCTGTTTACTTATTATTACTGTATGTATCAGTACCACCACGGAGTAAAGCAGTCAGCTACAAAATCAGAGACCTGTTTCTTCTTACTCACGTCGTCTGCAGTCCATTAGTGTAGCTTCTGGAACCTTGAATCGAAGAGATCCCCCTGCACCAGGTAGTCTTCCCCCTACTTTAAGCAATTCTTTGGCTCCAAATCCCTCCACATTGACCACATCCAGAACAGTCAAGTTGTTTCTGTCATAATATAAAAATCAAGCAATCGGTCATTAATGCACAAACAAATTTGTAAAATCATGGGTTTGCTATCTAGGTGCCAATCCAAGACAACGGTGTTTCAGTAACAGACTCACTGGCCACACCTAGTCAAAATGGTTGCTTCTTCCATCAACTCTCTTTTCCTCCAGAGATAACCAATGTGTGGCTACACATGAAACTCACTGGAGAATTAAATCCCATCATTATGGAGTTAAGTTGAAGATAGCAAAGATACCCAATGTGTTGTGCTCTCAACTCAAAAATGCCTCAGTATATTCATATACATTCTATAACCCACTGATCACGTATCAAGAAAAAAGCTGTTTTTTAATGACTGAGACATAAAGCACAGAGACTTTAAGTAATTTTTATTAAACTACTCTAGCTTTCAAATTTTGACCATTTGTCTTTGCTCCAAGATTTGGCAAATTCATTTTCACATTGAGTTGTTTGATTCTCAACTACTGCTGAAACTTGACTTACCTGATTAAAATAAGGGAAGCAACTCTTTTGTAGTCAAGTGGTGTAAAAATTACACCAACTTTTCTGGTTTCTAGCGGCTGCAAGTTTAACCAAAGCAGCTCAGAACTGCATTTCTTGTTGATGAGATCCTCCTGATGTGCACTCTGTTAAACAAAAATGCAATTCTTATTCACTGAAAACATGTGTGTTTAAAGACCTCAATAAAGAAAGCACGACATCTTTCCTTAGCACCACGTAAGATATTTTTGGCAAGGCACAATAACTGCTAACTAACTTGTTATACGAAAGTCTTTCAATTTGACAACATAAAACATCAGATAAGGTTGTTTATTTGAGCAAAAGTTCATATTACTGCACTTATTATTATGAGGAATGTATGACTTCGTTTTTTAAAACAGCTTTTATTTCCTCAGATGGAAAAGAAATTATATAGCGTCTTTCATATTCAAGGAATCCTGAAACACTTCACGACACAATGAGAACTGACAGTATACTGATTGCACAGGGAAATGTGGCAACCATTACAGCCTCAGCATAAGACTTGCAAGTTGATTTAAGTGAGAAGGGGATAGTTGGCAAATATGTTGATAATTTGAGTCACTGGATACAAGCCAAAGCGAACTCCCTACCATATTAATTGAAGACCAAAACTACCAGAAGTTCACTGAGTCTGAAAATAACGTAAACTTTTTTTTCCAATTTGTTTGTTTCCATTTTGTTTTTGTTTTTCAGGTCATATTTGTTTGTTCCTGTGTTGTTTTGTTTTACATTGCTGCTTATTCTTTTTCCCATTGAAAAAAAATGAAAACAGCCCTAAAACTTTCTATTCCACAACTAGGGGTCTCCTCTTAGAAAGGGGTGATCAGACACCGACAGTAGTCAAACCAACCACAGACATTATAAAATGGGGTCTTGCTTCATTGTTTTTCAATTCATGGCTGTTGTACTACTGGCTTTTATGATCTTTTCCAGTCCAAAATGTTTTTATTGCTAGCCTATTTTATGAAAAGAACATAGAAAAATGTTTCCAAACATGTGTTTAACAGTCAATATTTACTACAAGTAAACCACCTACGACATTTGCAGACTGGGTCCTGCCACTCTCTGCAAATACACACATGCACTCAACTGTGAGCCTAACAAGTCATTACATATATATGTATACAAAGTGACTAGGGAGATTATGACAAATTCAAACCCCTAAATACTAACAACTAGTGTTTTGGTTAACAAGCCAAGATCCATCTCATACATGCTGAACACCTATCTAACCATACATGTAACCCTCAGCTCTACAATTCTCTAATGAAAAATATATATTACACATACTGATTTAACACTCTACCACACTTTTTCCATTTGGTAAAAATTATGTTGTACGGGACCATGGAAATTCAGCCCTATCCAATGTACTAGTGGAGCTACCTTCTCTTTTTAGCGTGTGCCTGCAGACTAGGATTTATGAACTGCTGTCTCCTCTCTTTTACGATGACTCTTACAACTGTTGCCAGGAAGGAAAGGTCAGCTTTGATTAGCGTAGCAAACATGTATTTTCTTTTTTTATAAGGTATTAATCTTTCATAAAGGTCTTAAAGCACATGTGCCATGTGTATCTACAAAGGACATTAAGGATGTGGTTTCAACATTCCCAAACCAGCAAGAAAAATGTGTCAATTCCAGGCTTTTGCACAAACTAGAAGTCTAAGAAGAAATTCTCTGGGTACCCTGGACAGTAGTCTGGTTATCAGAATATGCCAACACTCCTGATACAGCATCTTTTCTATTTCTGCCATTCATGACACAACACCCATGAGCTGTGGTTATACCTCAGGAGTATTACCACAGCTCAGTACTGGTGTGAACAGGCAACTGTTACCACACTTGTGTGAAAAATGAGGCAATGAGGAACCAGAGGGAGCCATAACATTCCAACCTGAATCTGGGAGTTGCAGTAAGACGAAGGTGAATTGTAGAAAACCTGCCTTCTCCTCCCTTGAACTATTGGACATATTTCCCTCTACTGAAAAGATTATCAGCTAACTTCTGACATCAGCGACTCAAAAGTCTGACACTTCACAGTCAACCTGGAGCTAAATGTAAGTATCAACACAGAATGCAAACTGTGGCCTCCTCAACACCGACACACACTCAGGCAGGCACACACTCCCTCCCTATAGCTGTTTTCCAAACAAAACTTTGAAAAGATACCAGCCTGACTGAGAATCAAGAAAACACTATTAAATTCTTTTAAATAGCACTTGGGAACAACTCGGGCGTACTGTAGCTAGAAAAAGCTTTTTCTAGTGTGTCAGACGACTTTTATCAAAATGAGCCATCTTACCCTGTGAGAACATTCATCCACGAGCCTGAATTCAGTGGTTGTGAAATTAATACCTTGCACATTTATGCCAAACCTAAATAAACCAAAACAAAAATTTAAGCACTTCAAATCTAGTCTGTCAGAACTACATTGACTTATTTTTACATGCTGGCATTTATTCCTAAATAAAGAATACTTTAACAATTTCTTTTTGGCAGATATAAAAGATGGTGGAACTGTGGTACTGGATTTTAGCAGAATACACTACAAATCAGTTTTATGTGGATTCCACACATTTGGAAAACAGACAAATGGCTGGGCATTTTAGATCTCTCAGTATAGGCTATTGCAAGAGATCACAATCAAGAAACACAATTTCTAAGCCGTACACACACAAATGCCCCAAAATTTTTTGTGCCCACATAACTGTTAAGAAATAATCATTATCAAATCTCATTAATTTACTCAACTATCCCTCTTTCAGCTCATGATTTGTTTGGGATAAATTCCTATTTTCTTTCATACACTTTGCAAATAAGAGTTCGCTTACAGCAGTTTCTTTGTCTGAGAGCAAATTTTAAGAGAGACCAATTATAAGCATTTAACATCAAGATACTAAAAGCAGACATAAGAAAGCCAACGGGTAAAATTTAGATTACAGAGGACTAATGGACCTCCCGTAACTGAACTGGAAATTAACTTGTCACAACTTTCTATATGACACTAGCTTAAAAGGAACCAGTCAGTGGATGTGATTTCTGGTAAACCCAGAAGATCTGCAGAAACTAAAGTGTGCAAACAGAGAGCAAAGGTAATTTCAAACCGATAGAAAGAGTCTGTGCGAAAATTCTATTTTGTACGCAAATAGACATAGTAATTAATGTGCATATATACACAAACATATTTATATTCACATACACGTATGTATGTAAAAAAAAAAAACAATGAGGTTAAGGAAGCAATTACAAAGGGAACTGGAGCCCAAATAAATAAGTTACACTTAAGCACATGAGCAGTCTCACTGGCTCCAACCAAGCAAATAGTCCTACCAAGTACACAGTTTTTCAAAGTTAAGTCTGTCAGCTAGGTCTTATTTAATGAACTTCAGCCCACCTCACCATGTCCCTTGATATTATTCATCTAACTCTTATCTAGATTTCTCAGTTCTAAAACATAAACTACAAAACAATGTAGAAACATTTTCTTAGCTGGCCTTAAACATTTACGATGGGGTTACTGGCTCTGGATCCGATTTTTTTTTCCTGGCTCTTGTTTTCTCTTCTTCAGCTAGGGTTTTTACCTGAGAAAAAGCTAAGAAGAAAACTTTTTCTCATAAGAAAGTTCAGTTACATTCCTCCTCATTGATCAGTCCATAGACTTTGAATCCTTGGCAATCCCTGCAGGGAGATGCACATCCCTAATTCTGCAAGTTGCTCCCCTGACCTGGGCAGCTTGCACTAAGCCTCAGATCTTAAAAGGTGACCAATTATAGTTTATGACTTGCAGACATAACTTGCCGAAAACATGCTCAATTTGGTATCGTCAATGATCAGGTACATTAGAGTCATGCATCATACAGGGAGCTGCTCTGAACATGATTATATCTTCCAAACTGAGTCAGAATATTGCCCCCACCTGAGTTATCACTTTGAAAAATTAAACCAAACAATAAGCAACAATCACAAGGCATGGCAAATAATCTTTTAAAAGTGAAAAGAGGATCTTGAGATAGTTACACTCATTACCATTTGTTGAGCAGACTCAGTGAAGCTTGGGGATCAGGGTAGTAAGAAAGAGGCAGAAGCTGCAACGTAACAGGGAAGGATGACGGGTTTCTTAGTACGAAATATTTTACCTAAATAGTTTGGAGGGGAAAAGAAAAAGTTAAAACCTATGTGCTTGAGAACTGGAAGGTATTACAATGCAGCTCTGATGATATGACCTGCATTTTCAAGGGACTTCAACATGGCTTCTGTCTTAATGCAATATAATCATATGTGCACAAAAATGCCTGGAACAACAGGGCACGTCACCACAATGTCATCATTTCCAAAAACAGCTAAGAGTGCATGAAGAACATGTGGTTACACGTGCAAAACTACAGATCCCCTCCACCTTCCAAACAATCCTTTTATTTGGATTTTGATTGACACAGGCAGACGTGGACAAAGCTATTCCGCAGAAGAAGGTGATGTTTTGAGAGGTGCCACCCTTCCTTATAGAGGTCTGAGTGCAATCAGGTTATACACACTACTATAATGACTGACAATTAAACGACACAAATGGAATATTAAGGTAATTCAAAATATGTGCACATGAAAACCATCTCCACGTGATTGGCTCTGGCCTAGGCTACGTCAGTAGTGACCTAAATCTGACAAACAAGAAACAAACAACTGTCAGTGTGGTTGGAAGGCACATTGCTGATCTCTGAAGTGTTGCATCACTCGCAAATGTTTTACACACCTCTGGTATATAAGGCCTGAGGAAGGCCATCCCATAACCACATGCATCATTAATGACAGCACATCCTATTCCTAGTCCCTCGTTCAACTATTTTACCACAGGCATGTAACTTCAAGAATGATGCAAGGAGAGCTTTAGCAACCACAAACAATTGTTAGTCGAGACGTACACTGCTTTACTCCTCTCTCCTTGTACATGACAAATAGACAGCTAGAGAAATTATCAAACATTTAAAGGGATACAGATCTGGTGTCTTAACTTCGATTTCAAAACACTGACCTACAAGCAGTATGAAAGTGCTAAGCTTCAGCAAATATTAACTAAATACATATTTTGTTATTTAAACAAGCTAAATGTACATCAACTCAGGAAAAGCATAACAACCACCATCCTCACCATACTACTCTTGACTGCTGTGGCACTGAAGTTGAGCACAAGGCCAGGCTCTGTAGTCAATCGTGGCAAGAAAAAGGCAAAGGACTCTTCAGGTTTCTTCTGGTGAATAAAGTGAGCCAATCCTAAAATACTTCTCCTGCTTTATTGGCAAAACCAGAAAGTCTTGTTAATTTTATTTTCCTTTTTCTTGCAAACAAAGAACAAAAAAAAATTACTTGCCAGGATCTATAATTACATCAACTAATCTTTCCTAGAAAATGTTCTTTACAAAATAAAATCCATAAAGCTGTAATCTAGTAGCAGAGAGTCATTGTAACTTAGGTGCATCCCTTCAGTCTCCACTTTTCCATCTGCATCGCAACTGAGGTTTTCACAGCTCTACTTTTTTATTCTAGAAATGGACAGATGTCACTGATGCACCATCTCTAGGAGAATTGTGCAGTCACAGTGACTGTTTCCTCCCCCCCCATTTCCAGTATGCAGTATCTGTTAAGCCAGGGACTTAAAAATGACTCAAAGATCCTGACCCTGAAAAGGCTGCTATGCTACCTGTTGATGGACTCATGCAAATCCATAAATGATCTTGTAAACTACATTTTGACTGCTTTCACACCAGGTAGTTATGGTGGAGTTATTATAGTCAGAACCTTATTCACATTCTAAAGTTTGGGCACTTGAAACATTTCCTTATGGCTGCCAGTGCCTTGAAATAGAAGCTGGAGGTGTTTGGGGTGCTCTGAAATCCCAGGTGCTTCGAGATAACTAGGATAAGTGCAGGAAGGTAAAAAAATGTTTTTTTTTCTAATTAAGAATACTTTAGAACAGAAATATTATTTCTTACAACACTGTATCGGCTTGAATTAAGAACCTCAACAGATTCTGTACAGACCTGCAGGCTTCCCCACGCCTTATTTTCTGCCATCTTTCATAAAGTTCACTTGCAAGCTCAGAATCCACATCCCAGGCAGAACGGTCCAGAGAGAGACTTTTCTGCCAAAGCAGATTTGCTAAAACGATAACAGATTTTTCGTATTTTACAGAGATAACATTTGCTCCTTCCATCAATCTACTTCTGAACAAAAGTAAACAGTATCTGCAAAGGGTCCTGACACAAAATTAAAAAAAAGGCAACTCACTTTTTCCTTTCAAAGCAAGCACATGTGAGGGTATATGTATTATTGTCCATATCTGATTTGCTTAAAGAAAAACATCTGCAAAACCACAGCAATTCTACATGCAAACAAGAGCATGGGCACTGCACAGGCTTTGCATGCTCTAATAAGCCCTTTTCAATGTTGCTGTTTCTAATGGATGCCAGTGAAAAGTCATTATGTTATCAGAAGCCTTTACACAGAACTCTCCACTGATGCCAATAAAATATCAAGTACATATACTATTCTCCACAGAGCAGTACAAAATTATAATAGCACAGCACAGAGCAAACCAAATCCCACAGTTTGGCAGAAATGGTGTTTTCATTTTAGCTTTGCTTTTCGAGGTGCTGATAATTTTCTCAAATTCTTCTCTAAGATAAAATTGCAACTGCCTTTGCAGTCTAAAGATGAATGCCTTTTAGAAAGTTAGACTCATATTGGTACAAACATTTTCACATAGAAAAAATTTTCACAAGAAAATTTTTTCTGAAAGAAAACAAAAAAGAGATCCTTTCTTTGTACATGTGCTTCATTTTACAACCCTTAGTGTTTCAAGTAACCAATTAAGATTGATGATGATTGGAATAAAACAGATACAAGTTCTTTAGGTCAGTATTTTCAGGCTTGTGCATTAGACATCTCTATTTAACAAACACTAGTATTCTAAAATAGAAGGCACGATACAGAATACAGGTATTCTGTATTATGTAATATGTATACACAATACAGGTATTCTGTATACGTAGATTACATCTATATATAGACTATAGATTTTTTTGCAAAAAAACAACAAAATCAAAACTCTTACTTTTAAGATATATACCTAAATGTGCGTATGTATCAGTAATTCTTCAGTTCATATATTTCCATATGTTGCCTCAATTCTCCATTTTACATTTGACTACTACTACCTTCTTCATATCCTCAGATGAAAATACATTTTAGGAAAGCATCATCTTGAAAATATATTCAGGAGAGGACTCACTTAAACATTTAAAGTCTATGGTATCCAGCTGCCTAATAAAACTTCTTACTGAGCAGAGATTTAAAAAAAAAACAACATTATTCTGAATCAGCTTTCCTCAGATTCAGTATTATTTAGGAAGCATCATGTCCATGTATTATCTAACACTGTATTTTGGTAAATGTCAACCAGGTACTTAAAACAGTTCCCAGCACTGCAGTATCTAGAAACAGATTCCTCAGTTTCAGGAAAAAAAAAAAAAAAAAAAAAAAAGAGATCCTTTCTTTCTGTTTCACATGATACAGAGTTAAGGATGCTGCTTTATAAGACTGATAAGTGGTCTTTTTCAGAAATACAGGATTTTTTTTCTGGGAGAAACAGATAAAGGCCTTCAAATTTAACTCTGGCTAAAGGCAGGATATTGGTCAACATTTTTAAATTTTATTAGACTTCCCAGGATCTGGACCCAGATTGTGCACATTTTCTAATCACTCTGACCTAGTTGACAGGTTTATCATTCTACTTCAACATCTCTGGAGAATGTGTTTCAGAAGAAAGCAAAGCGCAGTACACCACCAATGAGACCTTATAGGAGAGTCTTAAATATTAAATAAAAAAAAAAAAAAAAGCTTCAAAACAGCAAAATAGCTATGGGAATTAGAGATCTGAAATACTGCCCAGTGTACTCAGTACAAGTTACTCAAAGCCATTTATATACTCCCAGAAAAGTGGAAGTTTTAAAAGGCATAAAACTAAGTACTTGTAATGAGAATATTGAAATTATTAATACAAGTCCTGCTACCTTAAAATGAATTTTCTAGAATAAAACTGCTGTCAAATGACTAAAAAAACAACCCAGAACAAGCCTACCTGAATCAGACTTTCCCAAGTAACACTGAATATCACAGTGGGCAATCGCTTCAAAATGAAGATCTCCCTGCTGGAAAAAAAACCAAAAGCTACAACTGACAGAACAACAGGACAAATTCCAGCTTCCCAGTGCATAATTTCGATGAGTCAAAGAAGAGAATTAACATTGCCTAGAGAACTGCAACTCCATTGCTGTTCAGCTCTGGGGTCTTAACTTCTCAAGCTACAGAATGTCACACAGTGGTCTGGTACTGAATTTTTCTTTCAGGACTAAAGGGACAGATTTTTAGCCTAGGAAAGAGGCTGCAGCAGTTTGATTTGCAGTGCACAATAATAATTCAACCCAACAGACTACGATACCTTGGACACAGTCGAATATATCTGCAGAGGTATTTCAAACATTACTCCCACATTTGTGGCCAAACAAATACTAGAAAGTACGTTTGTTACAGTGTCCTTCACAATAAGCTTCAAAGAAAATACGTTCCAGCAGCCTGGAGGTAACGTCAAAGGTTCAGCAAAGTTCAGAATCTAGAAAGAATCAAAGAACAACTGAATTAAAATCAGCACAGTATTTCTGGTGCAAGTGGTACCTCAAAGAATGTAAACTACTGCTTCTTGTGTGTTTTTGCTGTTATTCCACACACATACGTGCCCATAACTGAGCCATGCAGTGCACATATGTAAATCTCCTATCTAAATATACGAAGAGCTAATTAGATGCCTACATCATGTGCTTATTCATACATCAGATTTGTCTGGTTTCAATCAAGCTATTGGGCCAGTAAATTATTGGCTTCGCCTTCTACACTTCAAAGCTCATCTATGTACTGAAGACTTCCTTCCACTACAGCCTATGAAGAAATGTGGCGTCCTATAGAGCACAAACACTGCAACAACTCTGAGAACAGGGCAATGGTCTATAATTTGATGCATCTGTATGTGCAACTCAAATTAAAGAACAGTTGCTAATAAAACAATGTAAAAACAAGTCGGACAGTGAATAATGCCTACTGAAAGAGTAAGCTCTTCAGGACCTAACAGTTACTGGCATGTATATATATCTTTATTTTTAATTTATTTCAACCAGCTCTGAGAACACAGTTCTTCAAAGAATCTATTTTGTAGGTCAAAGGATCATATCCTTAAATCAAAGACAAAGCATTGTATGAAGTGGAAATAAAGTTTACCTTTAAAACGTTCTTTGTTTCTCTGGCTATGAAGACTTCATTCAGTTCAATGCTGAAGTCAAAATTGTTTGTAAACCATATGGACCAAAATCCTGAAGTATTATGATGTGGTTCTATATGAAACAGTGCTGCAGAAGGATCTACATCAAAATACCTATAAGTAAATATAGCAGAAAAATAAATGCATCTGCGATTGTCCTTGAGCACATGTAAGCAGTCCACAGAAGAGAAGGTAACTGGAGTGTTCTTGCATAATAAGGTTCTTTTAAAGTTTAAGAAATAAGAAAATTATTTCCTTTGGAATACTTGCATATAATATCAGAGTAAAAAGTGACATGAACAATGTAAAAGGTAGGCAAGTAATGACTCTACTCTCTTGCAATACTACAGTACAACAGTACAACATTGCCCACTGCTTTGTGATATGGTAGTTTGGATGAAACTGGCAAAAGAAGACTGAAGAAATGACTTCATTTTTTTTTTTTTGTAACTACCCTGCTTCAGTATTGGATTAACAAGGGTGGTGGAAATTTTACCACAGACTCTAAGCAATGTTTATACGATACGAGGTGCTAAAGTTTATCTTTTCACTGGATCCTGAAATTCTTCCTAGATGAAATACACAGAGCTATTGCTTGAGATGTCACAGATCTGTTTTGGCAAATGACATGGCAACAATAGGAAGAAGCCTCCTCACCGTCCTTGGAATCATGCAGTGACAATACAAGCTAACCTCATCTCTTCAAGCAGGGTACAATATTCTTACGGTATCAGTGAACATTAACAAACAAAAATCCACTGTTAACCTACCCTTCCATCACAGGACAGGAAAGACAGGCTTTTAGTGTTGTAGTGCCTTCCAACAGATGATTCTTCTTGTTGTCAGCGTAAGGACTTTCACTGTCACAGGATGCAGCTGGGAAAAGAACAGACATACAGGGCAATACATCATCAGCCAGAGCCAAAGCACATCCATGACAATTTTCATGCAAGGATTTGGAAGAACACTGCAAAGGGGAACTTTTGCTGATGCAACTCTCACACAGGCGAGCAAAGCATCTAATTGTTTATGTTCTACCCTTCAGAGGTTCCAAACCTTGCTTAAGAAGAATTTATGATGTTACGCACTTTCAAAAAATACATGTACAACACAGCTGTGAAGAGCAACCTGATCAATTAATTTAATTAATGCTCGTACGAATTCATTCTTACT
The DNA here is from genome assembly GCA_013396935.1 of Baryphthengus martii. Taxonomy (NCBI): domain Eukaryota; kingdom Metazoa; phylum Chordata; class Aves; order Coraciiformes; family Momotidae; genus Baryphthengus; species Baryphthengus martii. Next base: position 52,590 of record VWZK01002855.1, read on the forward strand.
TGCCAGCACACACTGCCTCCTTTTAATATATTAAAAACTATACTGAAAAAAAAGAATCACTTAACCTATAGTCCCTTCTTCCTTCTTATTTGCCCTTTTTTGCTAGGAAAAATAAGTCCCAATGTCCTTAGGAAAGCCGCTTGTTTCATAAATGTTTAAAGTCTATGTACTGCAGACTAGTGGTCAGAATAGGAAACAGGCTGGAGTCAGGAATGCTTAAACCTTCATCTTTGCTCTTTGACAAACAAGACTGGTCTCAGACCAGCTTCTTCAATGGTCCTGCCAAGAAATGTCATAGCAATGACCACCCAAGCACAACAGTCTTTTAGAAAATATACTGGAAACAGAAAAATAACCACAAATTATAAAAGGATGTTGAAAAAACATATTCAGTAATTATACTTAACTGTAAAATCAGCTAACATTTTTGTAAATGTTTTCTTCCACTTTTTGAAATATGTATAGCTTAGAGCCTTCAATTGGCAGAAGATGCAGCATATATACACAAAAATAGTGGAAACAATTAGCAGAAAGAATTCATCCTTCTCAAAAAAAGTCTAGACAAGTTAATTTTGAGACCTTTCGGGGTCTCTGCCTGCTGAAAAAAACCTACCCTTTCACAATCAAACGCTCTTTAACCATATTATCTATAAGGACACAGAATGCTGTACCTTGACAAGAAATAGAAGCAACTTTTGTAAAGTTGGTAGATGATGGAGATAGCAGTACTGGTTGAAATTCCACAGGTGATGTGTGTCCTTGTGACAATTGCCGTATTTCCTGCAGGAAGACAAGACACGATGATCCTTGTAGAAGCACTACCATTATTATCGTAGCTCCTATACTAGTGTTTCTTCTTGACAAATTTGCAAGCCAATATCTGCGGTTTTCTCACATCTTCTAAATCAATCCATGGATTTTTACTCAAGTTAACAGTTCTTAAGTCTTTAAAAATAAATAAAATCACTGAACTACAACTCGTTATCTGAAAGATTTATTAGACATTTGGGCACCCTGAAAATATAGAAGAGTTGCCACTACCAAAATCAATCTGCTATTAGAGAGTAAGCCAGTGAGCTAATTAAGCCCCCAATTAAATTCAACACCCTAAAATAGGAGTTCCTGCAATCCACCATTACCTTTATATGGACAAGGCTGTTCCCAGAATGCATAACGTACACATCTACTGAGGAATCACCTGTCCAAAAGAATGAACACCGAGGTAAGTTCACCAGGGATGGATGCACTCTTGCTTTGTCAGATACTCACATGAGAAGCAATCCCGGTTTAAATAAAAAAAAATAAAAATCTCTGTGTGACAGCTACCCTTGTGCAAAGGAGCAACTATTCACATCTTGAGCTGGCAACTGTTTCATAAGGAGTTAAAATCCACTCAACAAGATTTTTGACCGCAAGCATGAACGCAAGCATCAAAAGCAACTCTTCCTTCATTACCCCCTAAGTACATGATGGAGCACAACTCCCCCCTTTCCCACAGGCAGGGTGACAAGAGGCACAGCTGAAAGAAAGAAGGACGGCAGATGCTGCTGTAACTTTCTAAATCTAAGGGCCAATCCATCAATAGCACAAGAGAGTTCAGTAAAAACTGTTCTGTGTAGGCACAGAGCTACGCAAGATCCTGGCTTGCCTGCTTTGAACAGCCAGTATTCTCAGGAGACAATGCGGAGATGGATTTGGTGCTTAACACCTTTGGGGCTTAAAACAGATATGGTCCTACCACCTGGTGGAGTAGCAACCTATCGACTAGAGCAACAGGAGACGGGTATAAGCCAGCTTTGACCTGCCGATAAGGTGGTATAGATATAGTCTTTGTCACTAGCAAAGCCATGTTACCATCCGTAGGACAGTACAGAGACCAAGAGGACCAAAAGAAGAGCAGCAGAGCAGAAAAAAAAAAGAGATAACTATTATACTAAGTTTACAGGGGATATTCCAGTTTCAGCTCTGTGTAAGTATCACGTCCCAGGTGGCACAGAGGAGAAGGCATATATTGTTCTGTGAATAGATCTTGAACAGCACTTCTCAAAAGACAAAAAAGATCATCTTTTTTTCACCAGTGTGTTAAAAAACACTACTTTAATCTGGATTCTTAAGAAATTCCTTCTTCAATCAGAGAGTAAAACTGGCAGAAATGTCAAAAAAAAGCTATTCAAATGGACTGCAAAGCTCTATAAATAATTTTAAATCCCCTGGATTTAGAGGATCTGTTCACCCAATAAATGTAGCATAAAGAAACTGCAAGGAGTTGATTGTTTTGCCTGTGAAATCCTAGCTTACAAGAACAAGTGATGTGCACATCTGTATTACCTCATTACCCTACTTTCCACAACGGCCACTATCCCCAGTAATGTACAAACCATTCTGCCTTCACAGTCCTATTATGGTTCATTTAATTAATGGGAAACCAGAAATGTAGTTGTAGAAATCAAAGGGTCGTGACATCTTTCTATACTATTCAAGTAGATGCATAAGCATGGGGGACTAAAGAATGAAACAGATGTCGCTGACGACTTCACAGTCATTACCCTTATAAAAAGGACTGTGCTTACAGCAACTCTGCCCTAAACAAAGTGGCTAACAAACTGTGGTTAGCTAAACCGATTTGTTTTTTTCCCTTTCACAAAATTTAGCTGTGACTGAATTTGATTCAATTTTGCACATCAAATTACAACTTATATATAAGCCCAACTTCTATTACAATTAACGGTCACATTTAGGACTTACCCGAGGTCTTTGTTTTTTCCATTGCTACATACACTACAAAAAGATTCTCCAGTAAGTATTGTCTGTGCTCCACAAAATCTTGTCGGGCATTTTCCATTCTTACCATTAAGCTCATTTCTAGCAGCATTGGGTCATCAGACATGAAACAGCAACTCTGCAGTGAGACAAGGGGATATGATGTGTGTGTGGTGGGGGAGGGGATGGAAAAAAAATTCATTACAGTAATGCATCTTAAGTAGTTAACCAAAGGTATTATCGAAGAGACAAGCTTTTCAGCATCAAAGTGCTGGCAAAACAGGTGTGATTAGGACCTTGGCTAAAATCTCAGCAGAAACCAAAGACAGTGCAGATACAGACAGCACAGCAAAAACAAAGATGAAAAACAACTAAAAAGGACACTGAACCTTGAAAGAATGCAAATTTATAAACTGTCTTAGTCAGTCTCACCTCAGGGACTGCAAAACAGTTTCCTTTGTTAAATCCTCTGCCTTCAATAAAATGTGCCATAAACAGACTGATGCATGTGTCTTAATGGTAGGAAGACAGTTCATGTTCACTGGTCTGTTTATAGTTAATTTTTCCAAATCCTGTGCTTTTTGTCTCCATTTCTCACTGAAGTAATTTTAAAAAAACAAACATACATGTACAATTCTTAATAGAAAACACTGTAGTCTGGCTAGAATACTTCAGATAAATACAAACAGAATCTCATTTCCTTCTTTAAGTAGCGGCTGCTGTTGAGACAGCTGAGTCTTAGCAACTACAAAGACACAGACACCATTTCGCAAAAAATTAAAGCCAACAAAGCAAAACAAAACTAGACAATCAACAGTGAGTAACATAAATTTGTCCTGCATCACACCATGTGAAGGTCACTAAACTCAGGCTCTGATGACCTATCAAAAGAACTAAAATTGCTCAGGAGGAGGAGGAAACTTCTACCCTTGGCACATCAAGTGCTCTTGTGAAGCAGGAGCAAAACACCTTCAGCTAATCTGAAGGAGGTACAGTGGGAGTGGTGAAGTGCCTCTTGGAATGGGATGCCAGTTCTCTGTGGAGTCTGGAGCACAGGAATGGGAAGCCTGCACTAAAGAAGAGGCAGCTGCACTATGTGCAACCTCAAATGTTGTGGTGCGCCTAAAGCCCACAATGCAAGAATCAGACGGGAATAAAACAGCACAGGGTCAGTGTGATGTGTTATGTACAGAAAACCAGCTATGGAGTCTGGGCCTTGTCACACCTGAGGAAAGAAAGGTGCTGCAGATGACGGCACGGGCCTACATATCTGATCCAAAAAACCGCCCCATTGAGTACCCTCGTGGCTGAGAACCAACACCCATTTACTGTGTAAGGACATTTCAGGAGAGAAGGTAAGAGGAGATTCGGATGGCACTGCTCAGGAGGAAGAGGAGACCGACTGTCCTGAATGCTCCATTTGGAAGGGGCTTTTCTGCTAACAAGCTCACCCCTCCTCAGCTCTGCCCAACACCAAAGCCACAGCCCAGGTGCTGCCTCTCAGCTCACTGATCCACCAAGTGTGAAACAGAAACTCATTAAATGTTTCCGGACAAAAGGAAATTAGAGGAATCTACTCACTTCTGTACTTTATGTAAGTAATACACCTCCTATACATCAAAATGCTTAGTCTATTGGGTTAGTTTTGGTTTTTATGGGAGGGTTAGGTGTGTTTTTCCATCTCCCCCTCTCTTGAAGGTTATAGAGTGGTGTGTGTGACAACATATACCACAGGGTACTGTTTTATACAAGCACAGCTAAAAGCACAATTCCCCTTTGAACTGAAACACTGGAAATTACACTATTGCTAATTTCTAGAGGTTTGGGAAGTAATCCTCTAAACTTGGATTAAAATAAGAAGACTTAAATAAATGTAAAATGGTAATAAAACATACCTTAACTTGCTGATATGCATCGTTAGGCAAACTGCATTCAAGGTGAACCCGTAAGAGACTGGCATTCATAGTTTCTATCTGTAAGAAAGAAAAGTAAAGATGACGTCAAGCACATTTCTTCCAAAGATATTATCATACAAATCTGATTCTCACACAATTTATACAGATAATAGGACTATTTCTGCATATGCATGACACAGAAACATAAGGAAATTTTTAAAAATGAAATACAGTTACTCTGTACAGTAGGCCAGCAATCTCCAATTCTCAGAAACTCCATCAATATCTACTTACTTATCAAACTACTGTTATACATTATTATTATTCATATAGCAGCAACATAAGCAACCTCTATAAACTTCCATATGTCAATAAATTGTAGTCCACAGTCTTTTTTTGTACAATATAAAAGCTTCTGTCCTTGTTTGCTGTGTATTTTTTCTGTTGATTGGATACTGAAATAAAGTTGCTAGTCCAAAAACATAATGCTTCTTGGACATGGTTTCATGTCAAAATGGACAGACAGAAAATATTTGTCTCACCTTTTTATTGATTAGAAAGGGAAAAGAAAAGATGACATTGCATGTGCCAGCTTGTAAAGCACTGAAATGGAATGGGACAACAGTGTCCAAGTATAGTTCCTGAAAATGATCTGGAAATCTGGGCTGCCAAATTACTTACACAAACTGCTCAGCCAGTACAGCTTGATTCTAAAATAAATAATTAAATGCATTCAGAATGACAGACCTGTCACTCTATTAGTGCCTTAATTACAGCTGAGTGATGTGGACACACACTCCCCCCTCAGTTTCTCTTACAATACTGAACTATCTGAGTGGAGTATCTGCAGGTTTAAGTTTCTGAAGGAGCCAACGCAACTGACTTGAAAGAATTTCAATAATTTGATGCTGAAAAGTGGAACTGTGAAGAAAAGGTAACGTATTTTTTATCTCCCTGGGCCAGGCAGAAGGGGACAAGGTGGATGGGAGCAGAGAGCAGATTCACCATACATGTGGCATTTCATGGGGTCCAGTTTTACAAAAGCAGAGCCAGAAGAAAGCCAACATGCATTCTGCATTCCCCATTCAGCCGGATTTCATACCAAAATGACTGGGGCTTCACACAAGAGGGCGATGTAACCTCTGCAAAGGTGGTTAGAGGCAACCCTGTCCCCAGGGCAGCTCTCGGTGGGATGCCAAACCCTGCCACCTCCTTTCTTTATTATAGACACTTCTGTCTTCATCAAATTTTGAGAGCAGAAAAAACCCCACCACATTTGATTCCAAAACATGCACCACTTACTAACCTCTCACAGCCATGATTGCTAGTGGAGCTTTAATGAGGCAGTAAGGCTATATAAAGAACAACTTTGAGGTTTGCTTTTCTGGTCAGATAAACCTTGATGCTTAGACTTCCCTTCTCAGTTGTTCCTGAGAGAACACCACGGCTTTTGTGGTCCTAAATAAGTTGTTAGCCCTAACTCTATGCCACTGAAGTTTAAAGTAGTTTAAGAACTCACATTCCTACCAAAAAAAAATAATATCCCAAAACCAAAACAGCTAAATCATTTTTCCAACATGTTTTTTTTTAATTTCTTTTCTTGACATGCCATAGGAAACTGCTGTCACCTTAAAACTGAAGGTGCTAATAAAATATGCACATAGGGGAAAAAATGTTACTGGGGTGTATTTAATGTTAATCTGGTTTTATGGTATTTTTTTATTTCTATTTATTTGTGAAGCTATCTTCAGAAAAGGAAAAGGGTTTTCATTTATCTAAGGCAGACAACAGATGCCTAACTGTCATGCCTTTCATCTTGCAACAGTGGTAGGATGGTTGTGTTAACCATAAAGAGAAGATAAAGCATCTGAGAAGAAAACACTGTCAGAAGTAGAGCTTCCAAAAAGACAAACCCAGGACCATGTCCACACCTCCCAGCAATGCAAACACTCCGTTTACAGTGTAAATATCCCTGCCTATGAATCAGAGCCGCGAGCTGAGTTATGCAGTATATGTTTGCACCAGAGGAGAACTGAAAAGGAGAGGCATGGCACAAGGGGTGACGTTAGAAATCTGAGTGCTGCTGCAGAGCAGCACCACCACCGCTTCATTAGCTGCTGCCTCTACTTTGCATTAGGTATGCATTCATACACACGTGCACGTACGCACACAGCACCCACAAAGCCTATATGAACCGAATAGAGAAGTCTGGTAGAAGCCACATGAATGAAATTCTTACCAGTTTTGTCAGTTCTTACATTTAAATTCTAAAGAAACAGAGGCTGTTTTCAAAAATACCCTAAAAAACTGCACCATCTGATCTGCAAGGAGCCCTGCTCTCCTGGTGAAGTTCTCAAATTCTTGCTGGAGACAGTATTTAGGAAATAATTCATCCATCAAAAGAGAGACCGAGCATCAACAGGACATCTGGCTAGCTCAACAGCAACCAAGAAACCACAGACCCAAGGTCACTTTCAGAGTAAGAATTCCTTATTCTGCCTTAGGTGTCCTGTCAATCAGACATCACAGGTATTCTTACATCATTATCAGGACTGTAAAGTTGAAACTACCTCCTGAAGTTTGGCTACAGTATAAATAAAAAAAGAACAAATATCGAACAAGCCTCCTCTTCTTCCTGCAGCCTCATACTTTGAAGTTTCTGTCCTGGACAGTCCCTAGCTCTCAGGAGCTACTTCCCCTCTGAATGGTGTTAATAAGCTGCTCCTGTAATAATGATTCAGCAGAGTTTCATCAATTTTTTGCAGGCAGTTATCAGGATGGCACACCAAGAAAACTCCACTGACCTAGTACTCTCCTTCTCCACACCCAAGCACCACATTTGCTTCTCTGATCCTCTGCCCACCAGCACAACACATAGCTAAAGGAGTCTTGGGTTTCTGCCAGTACTTGCAGTATTCCCCACGCCGTTGGTTCATAAACTAAGTCAGCAAAGAGATGTCTGTCTCTTCCATGATATGAGAGGCCTTGCCCTGCAGGTCACTCCTCCATTGATATTTCCAGTGTGTTTGGACAGCATTTTGAATACAACAAGGCAGTGATGTAGCTGCCCTGTTAGTGCCATCCAAATATCAAACAATACCAAAAAAACAAGCAACTGGAGCAAAGACTACATCCAGAAGCTGGATAAACAAAGATGACCTATATGGGCTCCACCATCTGTTATGGCTTAGTTGTAACTAGCCACTGCTGAATGGCCACGTGGATACACTATGAATTCACAGTGCTGGGCACAGCTCTTCTTTCCTACCAATGAGTGAGCCAGGAGCCCAGAAATCCTGGGATCCAGGACCGCAGCCAGAGCATGCTGATCCTTCAAAACCTGAAATTTTGACGAGTAACAGGAAGAGGGTGAAATGCAACAGCGGGAAATGCATCTTTGTCTTTATTTTCCTTTTCTCATTAATCACAAGATGTTCCGCTAAAAAAAATCTGAGGGAATGATGGAGAGAAAAAAGAAAGGTCTGCCTATTAAAAGATAAAAACAACCCACAAAATCAATGGAAGTTAATTTTCCACAAAAAATGCAAACAAAACCTGTTGCATATTGTATTTCCAACGGAAATACTACTGCAAAGGTAAGCTTTTGACTAGAACCCCCAGGAATATATCATATTTTCAACATGAATACTCTGTAGAGGTAAAATTTCACCCACATCCTTATGTACAATACTGGCCACTCCCCATCAAAAGAAGTTTTTACAAATTGGAGAAATTGCAGGAAGAAGTTGTCAACTTAGTTAAGAAATGTACAGCCTACCAGTGAAGAAGATACTACAGAGTGTGGACTGTGTTCAGGTTGGCAAAATGAAAGCTGAAAGATGCAATGCCACCTACAAATGCTTCTGAATGTAAGTGTTAGAAGAAGGAGGAGTTACATAAACTAAATGTTATAAACTGGCCACAAAGAAGTTAAAAATAAACAGGGGAAAGCAGAAGGACACAGTTAAGTGAGTATGACTGGTTTGTTTTAAATGCTTTTTCACTACAAATTTCCGTTGTACGTTTAATAGTTATGTACCCTTAAGTTTGCACATGTGCGCTCATTCAGACAAACCTCATGGACCTCTTCCTTTCACAGCTTCTAAGCCTAAAGTATAAACTGGACAAGACATAATCACACCAATTTTTACAGGATCTGCATCAGTTTATCAATAGGGTGAACTGAAGGAGGCACTTCTGGAGAGGACTGTTATCTGTAGAGTAACATTTTTCTAAAAGGAACCCAAACTTGAGCCATAAGCTCCTCTTCAGTATTTCGATCCTGTCTACCACCTTCAACAGCTAAGGAGTCTGCCCCACTGCTGCAGCACTTCTGTTCAAACTGGTAACGTTCAGTGAACGGAAGAGTGACTCCTCTATTTTAGCCCAACACAGGAAAATTACACCCACAGCTTGCAGAACTGAGTCAATACCCTCTCACAACTCACGTCCTGCAACAAGACTGGTTGGTGCCAGGTAGTACCACGCTGCACTGCCAAACATGACCTCAAGCTTGTCCTCTAGAGAAATAAAGCACAGGAAAATGTTCCTTACTACAGAGTAAGGAAAACATCAAATGCTCCAGATTTCAGATGGTTACTGACAACAACCCATGGAGCAAGATGTGAAGATGCAGAGAGACGTGTCATGAATAGCATCCAAAAAACCCTTCTCAGTTCTACTCCTAGCGCTCCAAACTATAAAACCTGAAGATTTTTGTTCCATTGCAAGAGCGAGTCTGTGTATGCCCACATCTGTGTGATTACAGGACATCATGGTACAGAGGAAAAGAAAGGAAGAAAAGGAAATTGTGCATTACATCAGATAGAAGTAAGATTGGTCTAACATGTATGGAGCAGGTTATAAAAGACGATGAGCAGAGAATTTTTCTCAGGTAGAACAGAAGATGACATCACAAAGGCAATCAATGAAGTTTACATTTAGATAAGAGATCAAATTCTGTTACGTGCTAAGATATTCTAAATGTGGTTTTGAAAAAAAACAAAAACAAACCAAACAACCCAAACCAAAATCTGTGTTCAATACGAAAGGAAATTTCAAAGATCAATTCTTCCAGTTAGTTATTCACTTGAAAGGTTCTGTATGGCCTGGAAGTCTATGAAAATACTTGCAACTGCAACTAAACGACAGAAATTGCTAAAGCTTCTTTCAACTGAAACAGTTCTGTTGTGTAAATCCACTTTGCTGTATTCTCCCCAGCTCCCTGCTTTAGTCAAGCTGAGGTAAGCAAAGCTGGTATCTCCAGCAGTGATATGGGCAGGAGGGGATACTCCAGCCTGACTTTCAGTTCTTGTTCTCATCCACGCAGCACGCCATGATTCTTAACTGTGGCAAACTGTAGGCACAGCCCTGCTGTGAACTGGCGTGGGGAACAGGTCTGAAGTAAAAAACAGAACAAACCAAAACAGCCCCTCTCTCAGCTTTATAGCACAAAGTTAATTTTTTTTACGACAGATCAATTTTCCAGCTTAGTTCAGAGCAGGGCCTCCAAAATAGTTTTGTCAGCACAACTGAAAGGACAACACACCACAGAGGCACGAACGAGAACAAGTGGGAACAGTTTAAATGCCAAAGACCGTCTCATAAAACCAGAACACCAGCTCATCACAGCAGTCCTGTATCTTGTGACCTCCCTCCTGCAGTCACTGGTACCTGGGCATTTTGTTAACGTTCTTTGCATCCAGACAACCTGAGGGGAAAAACCTTTTATGTCTAAGAAGATTTATGTTTCATCTCCATTTGAAAGGTATACTGTACCAGTGTGTGAGATGCCTGGATGTTCTGAATGTGTGGAAGCAGTAAGTAGGCGTTTGCTAGCTGCATTCTAGGTTCTTCTGGAGAAGACATCAGAGTTCCTGTTCCAAAAACCTGGTGGTACCAAAAAAAAAAAAACAAAAACAAAGGCCATTACGTCGACATCTAGTATTTCAGTTAACATAATAACATACAAAACTATTTTACTAATAATCTTCCCAAGAATCAGACTGGGTTTTTACACTAGATCCTTTTAAAAGACAATTTATAAATATAAAGTTCCAATGTGCAAAGTAACTATAAGCAGAAATAGCACTTAAGCATCTCCATTCAGACACTACTACAAAACCAAGCCAGAACACTCATCAGCAGAGCATCAGGTTATCTCAAAAAGAAAGTATCTAAAATCTCTTACTAGTCTTCAGACAATAAGAATACACATATCATCATTTGGCAGTGCAGTAACTTCTGGGAAAATTGTTGTTACGCTGCAATTGCATATTGAACTCAATTGCTTCTGCCTTAAAAATTAAGGGAAATAATTCTTGATCATTTTGGGTTTTTTGAAGCCTGCAGTTTTCAGAGCACTGTAAGATTTGTAAGTTGAATGTTTTTACTGCATTCATATTCCACTCCACCAAGAATAGTTTATGACAATGAGATGCAGGATAATGGGGAAAAAAAATAATCATTAGAGGTAAAGAAAAATGCCTTGGGGTTTTTGACTTCTATGCAAGATTTACTTTTTAATAGAAAAAAAACATGTTTTTAAGTAAGAGGATAATACAAAGTATTCTGTGTTCACTGAAGATCTCTGACTATCAATAGAAAATAGCAGATCAAAGGGAATATGCTTTTTTTTTTAATGGAGGCATTTACAAAATACATTTTTACTATAACGGTACCTCTTCTCTATTTGTGTGAATCTTCTGTACATACTCTGGAATAAATGCATTGGAAACACCAAACATATTTCAAGGCCTTGGGGCTCTCAAGAGCACTGTAACAGTGAATCAACCACTCAAATTATGCCAGATTTTGAAACTCTTAAACCTAATGCAAGCTGAAATCAGTGGCAGCTACTTCCTCTGTTTCAGGTGGCTGAAGAAACTGTTCATGAAAACTGATTTTAGCAGCAGTCCAACAGGAGACAAACTGATTTTTCGGTGACACTGACAACTGCTTCCCTGTAACCTGTTGATAAATGGCGCTGGCTGAGCTGACTGGGCAATAAATCAAGGGGTCCAGAGTGAGTGCAAAGAGGAAAGATGTCAAAAAGAAAAGGTCAGTCAGTCTATAATGCACTCTTCCCTCATCCTTGATGAAATGTTCCTGCCAAACGTGGCATTACCTCCAATAAACAGTAGATAAATGCAACATTTGTATTAAAAAACGTCTTTCAATTGAACTTACCTATGCTTCAATTTAAGGAGCTTGTTTTCCAGCACAATATCAAAGTATGAGAATGGAATACCTGGATAGTTGATTAAAGCTGGCCTTGTTTTTAAATCACTGAATTTGGAATTAGATTTTTCTTTAAGAAATCAATAAAAGCAAGGAATTTGAAGTACATAATGTCTCTTATAAAATTTTTAAAAAAAGCTTAAGACTGGCTTGAATCCACTAGTTAATCAAACAATAGACAGCTTTAATGCACAACCATTACTTCAACTTACACATTTTAAGGGCCTAAATCTCTCACTCTGGGTAACATCTACAAACATGTTTACATAAAATCCTGCAGAGTAGCTGAAAATCACCTAAAATATTTCCAAAATAGGTTTTTCACGACACATGCATTCTAGCACAGCACAGTCTAGACTGCAGTATTATATGAAGCCAACTAGTAGTGACAGGACTATAATCTTATAAGTACATACATACAAATACAGGTAGTTTTACTACCACAAGTAGCCCTGCTACAGTAGTAATTTTAACCATATACATGTAGGAGGGATCATGAGACTAGCAAGATTTGGTAAAAGGGATGACTTGCAAACACTACGCCACCTGATTTGTATCAGCAACTCAGTGAACTTTGAAAGTCTCTATGAGCAAAATGTACAAAATTCATTTTTTAAAATACAAGTAAATCCAAAAGTCAAGCTAAAAATGAGCCCATTACCTGACATGAAAGTATTCCGTGAGATGAGGTATTTATAAATAATGAGCTTTCAATAATGCCTTGCTCTGTTGGCAGGAAGAGTACTCTGAAAGAGATTTTTCCCATCGCTGGAATCACCTGCAGAGACCACAAAGAAGCTTGCTCAGTGCCGGTGATTGCGACACCCACCATGAAGTCTCACAACTTCTACATGTACGCCCCTAATCTGTAGATCCCACGAAGCAGAAGTTCAGCCCTGAGAAGTTTCATCTGTCCACAGCTCTTAACTCTGACTACAGAGAAGAAATGAGACCACGCCACAACTTGCTGTATTCTGGCTGGAGTTTCTCAGCTAGCTCGAGTCTCAGCAGTCAAGACTCCTTTTTGCACAAGAAGTTAATGACGCAACGCTTCCCCACATATAGATACCTTATTACACAGGGAATCAATGCCCCCCTGTGATATCCAGTCAAATGAGACAATGCTGAACTTGGGCAACACAATTAGTAAGCAAATAGGACTAAGTGAAAGAATAATGATGTTTACATTCAGCCACAGTAAAAGCACAGATCAGATGGAAGTATAATAAAAACCGTTTGCACATCAACAGAGAATAAAATCTGGGCTTCATCAGAGATCGCAGTGATTAGTTCTTATATTGTTATATATGGTTAAAAAAATTCAAAGTTAAAAGAATGGTCTTAGATCATAAGGCAATTATGCTTATAATTGCAATGCAAAATGCATAAAACATTTCACTGCAGGTTTTTCTGAGGAATATGCAAGACCATTCAAAAGACTGAAAGTTCAAGGCTGTAAAACACCCACATGCCTGTGGAATACTGCATAATGTTGCAGAGAGCAGAATGAGATTTAAACCGCCTCTTGAACACAGAAAAAATCTTCCTTTCTCTCTTATTGCAAAAAAAAAAAAATTGCCTACTGTAGGTTTTGGATGCCTATTCCTTTACTAGTCTAAGTAGAAGCGAGGAAAAAAAAAATAAAAATAAATGCTAGCAAACCCAAAAAGAAGTTGGAGGTCCTACAAAAAAGCATGAAGAGAAAACACAGAATGAAAAGCTGAGGCCACAAGAAGCACGAAGGCCTGGCACTTGGCCATTACATAGTTTCCAAAAGTACATCAACACTCACCCGGCTATGAGTAGGAGACACATGAAACTGTCTAGTAGCTGTAAACACTGAATTCACTACAACTTCTCTATCTCTACTAGGGTTGTAGGCATGCAGCATTTTAGCCCTGGGTAACCCCAGTAATCTAAAGGGGGGAAAAAAAGAGAAAGAAATTATTCATTTTGTAATGCACAAAAAAGCAAACTCACACAAATCATTCTAAAACATGTTGATAAGCAACAATTTCCTAGTTGTAACTATGCTTTGGAAACATGGCAAACAAATTTTGCCTTTTAGTATACAAAGACTTTAATAATATTAGGATGAGAGGTACACTTACGCAAAACCAATTTGAGTCACCAGGAGTTTAAGAGAAAAGAAGCAAAACCCTTATAAGGCACAAAGTTCTGAATAAAAAAGTTGAAATAGCCAAAGTCTTGTTTTATCAGCTAAAGCAGTAATTCTCTTTAGGCTTTTGCTTCAGCTAACACATCCCCAGCATCTTACACATTCATTCTGTGCATCCTTTGAAACATTCCTTTCACTCACAAAAGGATCATGTTTCTTTTTGGTTAGTGAAAGATCAGAGGCTGATTTTCATCTAAGAATAATTTTTAAAGTTTTCTTGGAGGAGAACCGGAAAAAACACACCACCACACTACCTAAGGTATTCTACCAGTACATTTTGACTGGGACTTTCTGGATTTTATTTTCAGAAGTTAAATGAAGTAAGAAGTTCCCCCTCCACCAGGAAGGTAATTTTTCAAGAAATGAACAACCAGAATGAAGAACTGGTTTGGCATCCACACAGAATCATCTGAAATGAACCTAGAATCCATTATGGTTCCCTACTGCCTTTTCCTCCTTTGTAGAACTATGTTGATTTTCATTTACAAAGTACTGCAAGGCAAGAAACACAGTTCCAGTTCTATGGCAATTACTATTTCTTGTTTGTTTTTTTTTTTGTCAGAGAATAGCATGATCTCAGCTAATGCTTTTTACCCAAATATAGCCCAGTATACTTGTTCCTCCCTGCTTCATTATTTATCAAAATAACAGTAATGTAAGATACTCACTGCATTCCAAAATGCAGAACTGAGGGGTGAAAATGTAAGCCCTTCCCATTTGGAGGCATCTTTGCTGAGAAGCTAAAAAAAAAGGAAAAGAAGCCACAATTAATATTTAGTGGGTGTAATGCTACATATTGCAGGAAGGAAGATGTGTTACAGAGTCTGACTCCTTGTGTTCTAAACACACTCCTATTTCCAAATTTTTTCATACATTCCTCTCACTGCCATAAGATTGACCTTTTAAGAAGGTTTCCATACAAAAGCACACACTGGAAAGCTCGTGCCAATAAAAGTGCAGTTCGAGAAGTATTCCATTTTAGAGGCAACATTGGCTTGGATAACCTTCCTTTTTCACACATGTGCCCTCAGTCATGCTGATACACCTTTTTATGGGGCTGCACAGTGAACTACAGAGGGAAAATAACTTGAAAGGGTTTTGGGGAATGAAAATTACATCAGCATGGAGCAGATCCCCGGTCTCAACAACCCAACATTCACACAAGCAGTGGTACGAACACACCGAGATACACAGAGGCAGAGGAGTAAATAGCAGCTTGGACAAGAGTCGACATCAGAAGAAGTGCTTGCCAGGCTCTGGCTTTAATGCAAAGGCCAAACTTGTTTATTATATGCAAAAGAGAGTATGAAATAATGTGAAACATGCATCTTCCCTTTGCCCTAGGAAAATTCACAACCAAATTCTCATCGGTCCTAGCACATTTTTAGCTTATTTCAACAGAAGTCAACAGCCTACAACGTAGGCAGAAATCCCAGGATATCTTCGCCACTTTCTCAATTTGAAACTTGTCCTTTGCAAGTCCCAACAACCACAGCAATAAAAAACAAGCCCAGTACTTGTTCCTTACATCCACGTAGCCACTGCTATGCTGTTACAAACTTTCCCAGAAGCAGTCTCTATGCTGCACAGCCAGAACCAGCTTCATCTTTCCTGGGTGATGCTAATAAGCATCCTAGCAAGCATGAATCTGAGAAGGGAGGGACAGACTGTGCTCTCATTAGTCACCCAGCTGCTTTGCATAACGTGTGGTAGTAGAGTTAATTGGTACCCAATTTAAAAATGTAGTTCTGTAACATTACACTTTTAATATATTAAAAGTACCCGTTGTTATATTCCAAACCAATAGAGACATCGTAATTTATTACCAGTCAGGAAAAATGAGGTTTATTATTATGTAAACCCACAACTTCTATGAAAACATTCTTCATAAAAGGGAGCAAACTCCTTTGCTGCTGTAGCGGGAGGAATACAATACATCCAGGTAGCATTTCTGGGGAGTTGCTAGAAAATGACAAAAGAATAGAAGAGGCACAACCACAAAGTCTGAGTGAATGGCAGTCTCCTTTCAACCACCTTGTCTCTGCCTCAGCCAACTCCTGCTCCATTCCTAGAAACACTGCAGCAACCAGCACCTTCTCCTTCCAAAAATCAGCCTCAAAGATGCGCTTGTAAGTCCAAGTACTTGTACCCATAAGCCTGTGTTGTTCAAAACACACACAAATTAGAATTACTACTACAGTAAAAGCCTCAGACATTCGCCAAAGTATATTTCTTAAGGGTCCTCAGTTCCCTTTTTTTGTGCACACACATATAGACAGGAAAATAAATGTTAAGCCAGTGGTTTATGCACTACAGTATCACCTCCAACCCCAGCACCACTCAAAGCTTCTAGCATCTTACAGGTACTGCTGAAATACATTTTCCCCACAGAAAAACCTTTGCTGAGAAGGGAAAAAAAAAGCTGAGTGCTTCTCTCTGCCAATTCCTGTAATTGGCAGCAGCTCTCCAAGACTCATTAACGCACCTTCTGGGGAGCTCTGGTAGCAACAGCTTTTTTTTCCTCTCAACCCTCGCTCTCTGCAGTAAGTACCCACTGGTACCCAAAGGTGCAAGCTCAGCTGTGGATGTAGGAGCCTGCATTTCATTTGGTTTGGATGAACAAGGCTACGTGGCAGCACTGGTTCTTAAAAATCCACTGTGTTACTGTTTGGCCAGCAATCACAGCCAGCCCTCTACTAGAAAAAACCCAGGAAAAGCTCCATGAGAGCAACAGCTCTCCCACTCCTTCTGTGGAGGGCAGCATGGATCTGGGACGGTTGACACTAAGCCTCAGCTAACAAATTGTGCAAGCTCTGAGCTGACTCCTGAGCACAGAGGCGATTTCAGAGCACCCCTGCACAGCGCTGCCCTGTAGCCCCAGGAAAGGGACTGTGGTTACAAGACATCCAGCTTCTGCTCTGCACCCCACAAAAGCTCCCAAATTGCTCCAAGCCCCAGCCTGGCCACAAAAGCAGAACAGCCACATTCCTCTGGTGCTGTGCTCATAACCCTGCCCGCTGGCCAGCGCCAGGGCATCCGCACCGCTTATCAGCAGCCCCAAAGCAGCATCAAAACATAACTTGAGGGTTGAGTCTATTCTACAGCAGGACCAGTAGAAAGAGAAATTCACCACTGTTTTGGGTTTGTTGTTTGTTTTTTTTTCCCCAAGGAAGAAGACAACAGGTTAGAATAGCAGCATTGGTTCAGATGCCCATCACATCTGAACAACCAGGACGCATTTTCAAACACACTGCTTTCGAGAAAAAGGGACAGGCACAGCTAGAAGTGCACTGCTCCAACGTGTTACCACAAGTCTCACACAGCCAGCTGGAAGCTGGCAGAACACCCCCTTCTGCAGCCCCACGCTCCAAGAACAATTCAACACATTCAGATCTCCACAGGGGATCTGACACGGAAATAAATGTCAACGGCAATTTATTAAGACATTTAAAAGCTGAAGTCGCTTTTGAAAAGAAAACATTTGCTTTATGGATTTTCTTTTTATTTATTTATTAAGAACCTCATCCCACTAATACATCCACTTCACATTATGCCAAAAATTTCTCTTTTGGCCACAGATGATATGTCCAAAAAAGTACAGGAGTGGTTTCATGAGGATGTTACAGGCTTGGGAAAGATACACAAATATCAGCCTAAGAGTGGAAGCTTTGAAACAGCAAATGTGGAGAAACAGTCCCCTTCATAAAAGAAAAAAGTCTACTTTGCAATTCCTCTTTAGTTGCTTTAAAAATCAGCTACCATTGCCTTAAGCATGCCATCTAACAAAGCTGGACTCCACATTCAGTGGCATCTCTCTTTTTTTCAGACAGACCAGTTGAACACTGACTTCTGAATGATAAATTTTGATACAGCGGGTCAACTCCCAGCATTTCAGGGGACATTTTTAAGCACAAGTGAACAGAACCGGAAGGAAATGGGAGAAAAATCGAAGAGGGGAAGGGAATTCCTGGCAGCTACTTTGGACACTCTGTAGCAATTTCCATTGTATAAAAAAAATCTAGTTTAACTGGTCCCATTACCACTTCCCAGCCCAACAATTCAATTCTCTTCATCTTCTCCATCCTCACAATAAATTTAAAACACTGACACCCTGAACCATCTTATTTCCATCTCTTGGGAAGAAGAATAAGAATAGCTGAAATATTGGGCAGCCAAGGGAGGGCTCCACACAGTCACCCAGAGCAGGGGGAAGATGGGAGGCAGCTTTTGGGTAAAAGGAAAGGATGAGCCCAAGAGTCCCACAGTTCCAGCCTGCTACAGCTCATCACTCCAATTCACAGAAAACATCCATCAGAGAGAGAGAGTGATAAATCCTGAGCGTGTACACAACTCCCAGAACCAGGAACGCTTGCCAAGGAGAAAGGTGGATGTAGAGCAGACAAAAAGGAGTTGGAGAGGAAGGTGGGGTGAGGAAGAGCAGTGATATACCATGGGAGGAGTCCAGGATGGAGGAATGCAAGAACCCCTGACCACCTGTGCAAGCAGAGAAATGTATCACTCTAGGACAACATTTTTGCTTGTTGTTGCTGTTTTGAAAGGAGCGTGAGCTGTAAAATCTGAAACCATCACAATCCCTCCAATGAGAAGCCCCAGAAGTGCTTAGTTATAGGTAAAAGGGCATCAGAGAACATGGAGAAGTTCCAGCCTCTTACAACACTTCCTGCTCCAGGAAAGGACATTTTGGTGTCTTGTTGATGTGGGACTAACAAAAGGGATGCGAATAGAAGGATGTTGAGAGCACTGTTAAATCCATAATTGAAATTGTTTTGTCCCTACTTCTTTCATTTCTGTTACTCTTTGATGTAGTTGGTAAAACTGCAGATCAGTATGATTTTATATATTCATTCATAGCCCCAAAATCTAATATTTATATGCAGTCTACATTACACAAACACTTCTTCCAAATAAGCAAAGATACTTTTATTTCCCTCAAAGTCCAACAGAAAAAGATCTTTCTTCATAACAGATTTATTCATACTACATCAGTTAAAATTATAAGAAAACTATTTCTCCTAAAAATCCAATCAAAAGACCAAATCTACGCAATAAATTGCTGGGTTTTGTGTAGGGTTTTTTTTGATATTGCTGTGCCTTTTTT
>VWZK01002855.1:71821-87977 GCA_013396935.1 Baryphthengus martii
TAAATAAAACTTCAAAACCAAGTGAGTTAATTTAATTATACATATAAAACAGCAATCTGGAGAATGCGCGGCATCTGAGTAGAAGCAAAGGGACATTTACTGGAAAAAAGTTTATACCAGTATTCCTTTTTCTTGTATTAGCTCCTTGAAGTCTTCCTTGTATCTTTATTTCTTTAATTGATTACTTTAGATTATCTTAGGATGCATGTTATCTGATGAGTCACATAGCAACGTCTTCGTGTCCTTTCTTCCTCCTTCCTTTTTGTGCCCTTTGTTCACAGCAGATGAAGGAAAAAAAAAAAAAAAACAAGTTGGGGGTAGGAATTTTATTGTCAGGTCTTTTTTTGCTTTTTATGGTTGCAGGGTTTTCTTGGAAGCAGCAGGCAAGAAAGGACTGGATTCTTTAATGCAAAAGAGGTCTTTTTTGAGTGAATCTGCTTAGGCAGTACTGTTTCAATTTTCAGTATGTTGATAAAAGTGAAATTTGACTTGTGTGTGGCATTTTGGCACTGCATACGTTCCGTGTAGAAGTATTAATGAACCCACAGAATGAGGTTTTGAGATACAAAAGCATGTGTGTGTTGTATAAGAAAGCACAATAATTATACGTAAGTTGAAACTGAGAAATGAAAGTAAAAAAACCTTCATTTACTACCTAATTTTAGATTCATTCCTCCAGACTACAGATAAACAAAAAGCAGAGTAAGAGGATGAGATTCACATACAGGGAACCAACCAATCCCAAATACTTGTAATATTTTTGATTACAGCTGATGAAAAGAAATTTTTTTGATTAATTAAAACAGTTAACTAAGAGGGAATTGACACAGAAATAGAAGCAGCAGCTGAACCGGTCGGAATAGCTGATACAAAGCTTTGGTTTGTCACATCCCCCAGTCCCTATCTTCTCTCAACCTCCCACTTCCCAAAGGCAGTAAAAGCACCAAGTGAAAGCTAAACTGCAGCTCCTGGAAGACACCCTTGGAAGAGATAAAATTGTTTAGAAATACAAAACTAAAAATTGAGTTTACCATCAAGGCAACTCTGTTGAAAACAGAAACAGGAACGTTTTTAAATTATGATTTTTTGCAAGTAAATTTACCTTCTTTCCTGGAGGCAGAGAGAGCCCTCAGAAATCAGAAAATAAGTTCACCTTGCAAGAACTTGGTCCAGCTCATAGGTAAGCTATAGGTGGTGTGTCCCCTGGAGGGCTGTGGCACCTGGAGAAGCATGATTCCTGCGCAGCTCCCCGTGGCCTCACACCTGCCATGCTCATCACCTCAGCTCCGGAGGCTTATAGGACTGATCTAAGATTTAGGTGATAATATAGGAACACCCCAATCTGACTGAGGTGACAACACATGAACCACTCTGTAGTGGTTTTATTTTTTAACAAGAAGAAAAAAAAAAGTCTTCAGCAGGTAAAAGAACAAAAGTGTGAATTTTAAACACTGGAAACCTAGAAGGCAAAAAACTCTGGTATTTTTAGCACTGTATTGTTTAGGGAAGAGGGGGAGGACTGACTCACTACTTCTGAATGCTTGGGATTGGCAACTCATCGGTAGGAATTCAGTTACATGCTTTACCAGAGAGCTGTGCTGCTTCTGGAAGAAGGGTGGTGGTCTTTATTTCCTCTGAACTGTGCTATTTACGTCAGGGACCGAATCTTAGACTGTGGAAAGCAGGAAAAGGCCAAAATGGTGTGACCCATCAGCTAAGATGTATGCACGCAGCTCTGCTATTTTGCGTGTTTTGGCTACAGGAAAATAGGAAAGAGGAGCTAAACCAAAATAAAGCAGTGAAATGGATGGGACAATCTTTCTAAAAACAAATCCCATGATTTATGATTGAAGTCAGGATTTAAGGGGTCAGACAGGTCTAGTAATGTTTTTTCTATTTTTTTTTTTTAAAGCTTCTGAAATTGGCAAAGCCACGTATAGCCAAGACCTGCTCACCAAAGTTTCAAGGGCTGATACTTGGTTTATTTCAAAAAGTACTGAGACAAAGAGGTAAGTAAACTTTGCTCAATGTATAAAGCACAAACTATCCTCCGTTAATTCCATTCAGTCCCTTGTGCATCGCCCTCCTCCAGCAAACTGAGCAGCTCCCTCTACTCCTCTCCTCCTGCCTCCACTGTCATTTGTTGTCCTTCTGGGTAACCTGCTCTCCTCTCATCGCTTCTGCTCCCTCTTCTTCGAAAATTACGCAATAACGTTTATATAAACCCTTTGCAGAACAGTTACCTAAGCCAACACTGCTTCACTTCTATTTCATACAAAACTAGAACAAAATTGCAATGATCCAACTCGCAGGATCTCACAGTACTGCACTTATAAAGTTATGGGAAGGACAGAGATAAAAAAAATTGGCTTTTGTCCTGACCCTTACACCCAAACAATCTCCTTGAAAAAAGTCCAAAGACAATAAATGCAGACCACAATAAAAATTAGAGTAAGACTCATGAAGAAATCTAGTGGAGAAGATAAGCAGCGAGGCACGAAGTGCTATGGCGAGCATCCTGGCGAAAAGAAAAGGCTTTCTTCTCCAGATGTGCCTGTGGTTTATATTTTAGCAGCAGCAGCACAATAAAGCGTTTCTAACAGCAGAATGGAATGATTCTCTTCCATAAATCAGTCCTTGACTTCTGAAATAGCTGAAATCTGTACTAAATTAAGAAATTAATTCACAATGACTTGAGCTCATTTGGAATTGTTTTCTGAGACCTCTCCGTAGAAAATCCTTTAGCCACCCAGATTTCAAGCAACAAACAATGCTCTCTAGAGACGGTCCAGGAGGACCTTGTATTTTTTAGGCATCTTCGATACTCTGCTTAAGCAGGGGGGAAAAAAAAATACATAAGAAAAATTTTTTTAAACCAAGATGTATATAAACCCATAGAAACGCCCAAGCACAGACCTGGGAGAACAAGTAAGTGCATTAGTGAACTGGGCATGGAAATCAGGCACCCATATGGCCTAAATTGAACCTGCAACTACTTCTGGACCAAAAAAAAAGTCAGTCATCTTGTTTCAGCTAGGCTGAGAAATATCTAAGTTATTCGTTTTGGATGAGTATATGGGGCCCACTAGTTCAGAATGCACATGAAACATTTTCCTCTGAAGCATCTCTGTCACTGCCAGTAAGTCTCAAATATCCTGGCATTAGAACATCCACCTTAATTTTCACTTAATATAATTTAACAACTGCCTGTTCATTTTGCAATACTTCATAAGGTGATAGAGACAGTAACTGCTCTGAAATAAAAGCTTTTGTTTGTCTTTCTTTCAAGCTTCTTTACAATTCAACTTTTTTTAATAAGTCAGCAATATTCTGTTAAACTGTTATAAGAAATGGTAACATTTATTCTTTTTTTAGTTCTTCCCAAAACAAATTAAGAGAGTCACTTGCCTCATACAAACACACACTTTTGGCTCCATCAGGAGCATTGGCTTTCTTGACATTGTATCTTGAATTACCAGGTCCTGGACTTCTGGGGTTATGAGAAAATACTTCATTTCATGTCGCTCTAAAGAATGCTTTAAGTCCATGAGTATGTGAAACAAAAACACAAATTCCAAAGGCACACAAAGCAGCACATATTAGGTTGTTTTTTTTTCCTTTTTCAACCTCAAAGCTTTTTAGTCAAACTCATTTTTTGAGTAATTTGCTTACCCGCAGTTGCTGAGCTCTCCAATAAAAAAAAAAAAAAAAGCACCAAAATCCTTTAAACTGCCTGCATAACCCAGATTTATTCTTCAAAAAACTGATGCTAATGATGCTAAGATCACAAATCATTTCTGCGATGTTAACTTTCGTCTATCTTAATTAACAAGCATTAAGAAAGGCAGTCAAACCTGAAAGCACCCTGGCCTACTTTATACATGTAAATAAACGGTGGCTTTTTGAAGAAGGCTGCTCAATTCTCACAACTCCAGTCACTTCAAGAGGAGCTCTGACACTCCACTCCTCTGAAAGATCACCCTGTTTATCCAAGCTCCTGCCCAGAGTCTCTAAACTGAAAATGAAACGTTTTCAAGTGGTGATGTGCTGTTCATAGCCTTTTTCAGACACTCTGAAAACATGAACCCTAGAGAGAGAAAAAGAGCAGAGAGAAACACCTTGAGCAAAGGCTTCCATGGTGTCAGCCAGCTGCCTTCTCTGGCTAAAAACAAGGCATTAACTGCAAGCCTGGTGCTGAAAAACCATGAAATGTAAATGACCATCCTCTACCCATAGTTTTCAAAGCGTTTTACTGAAAGCAGTCAAATTTCACAGCATGGTCCTATAAAAGAGGTAGGATAAAAGAACCTTAAGAACGACTGAAGGCAGACCACAAATTCACCTGCCTTGTATCTAAGGAGGTTTTTACTTACATGATAGTAAAGCATTTGATTCTGTATTTTGAACAGTGAAAGATGAAAGAAGATTTTAGTGGCAAGGGCTGTTCTTAAGCACAGTCCTGTACTAACGTCATTAGGAATCTAACAAAGGAAGAGACAGATATTCCAGAAGAAACAAACACCAATTCTAATCACATCTGCCTCAGTTGAATTAATTCCCTTAAAAATAAAAATGAACTTATTTTCTGTTCCTGCAGGGTATCTACAGGACAATCAGTAGTACAGAAGGAAGAGATCCAAGTGAAAATAGACCTCACCTTCTTAATGCATCAATTGCAATTCTGGTTTTATTGGTTAAAATAAAAATTCATTTCATCAAGCCCACACAATTTTAGTAAAAAAAAAAAATCTCCCCAAGCTGATGAGCAGAGGGCCAATTTCTGTCAATTCAGCAGTAACCCTCCTTCAAGTGTTCAGATGTCGGGGCAATGCAGTGTTTCCCCAGCTTGGGGGATCTGGCTCCTGCTTTTACAGAAGGGGGAGGCACTGGCAGGAAGCACAGTAGGGCTGCAAAGCTCAGGGCAATAGGAAGTTACATTCTTGTCAAGTATCATTGCAACCAACCATTTCCTTTTTTGACTTACAGCCCTAGCCAAAAATTGCCATCTTCACAGAAACCATGTTAAAGTTAGCACAGTTCAGCAAAATGCATGAAAGAGCTCTGTGGTCACTGATAACCTTGACCTGCTTAATAATTAAAAGGTATAATCTTCCTACAGCAATTAAGAGTGATAATCTTCCTACAGGAGCTGCCTTTTGCTGTTTCTGCATTAATCCAAGCCTTTTAGGTTTTTTTAATGAAAGACTATAGGCCTGCAGGACAGCTAAGGCACAGATTTACTTGGTAGATCTTAACAGCCCACAGGAAACCTTTACACTGAACCCATTAAGTACTAAAAATCCCATCCCCTTTCTTCCCCTCTTTGAAACAGAAAAAAAGAATATTAACCAAAAATGAAACTAAGCAAACATAAGAAAACTCAGACCTAGGATGTAAAAAAAAAAACAAAACACCAAACAAAAAAAAAAAAAAAACCAAAAAAACCCCAACAACTTCTGCTTTTAATTTATTCCCTTTTGTCTGGACCATGCACCTGATAACACCTGCCCTGAAAAGAAGCCACGGAAAAAGTCAGTAAGTTCACATCTCAAAGCTGCAAAACCCAAGTTTGACACAATAGTGGAAAAAATGAGGCAGGATTTTGCATTTCTTCTGTTTTGTGAATTTCAGCCCAAATCTTTAAGCATCAACCTTTAAGTATAGTAATTTAGCTATTAGCATCCAACACCATTCCTTGCTTAAGTCAGTAGATGAACACGGACACCTAAAATCGGTTCAGTGTTGAAAATTGTACAAGTTATCTAGACAGTAGTTTACCTGATAGATTCAAATACTACACATGTGGAAAAGCAAACAATATATAGTTTGGATGGATTAGGTGGTAAACTATTTTATAAACCGGTAAGACACTGGAGAAGTGTCTGGAAATACATACACCTCTTTCAAAATCCTTTTACCAAGCATTTGCTTGAGTACCATACCAAGACCAACTTTCCCAGTGCTGTTTCAGTTTTATAAGGAGAAAAAAAGCAATATTGCCACTATTCATTGTCAGACTTACTAAAAAACTTAATTCTCTACTCTAACAGTTGAAACTTCATGTAAGACTTTCTGAAGCACAAGCAGACTGCCCAGAATTTAAACTACAGAATCACAGAAACTCTGGTTGGAAAAGACCTTCAAGATTATCCAGTCCAACTCCACACATACTAGCTTTCTAACAATACCTACTTTTCCATGTCATTGAAATTTTTCATGTTGTTGTTGAACAGCATTTTCACAGGTCTTAATATAGGACTGTGAAAATACGATGCAAGGAAGAAATATAAAGAGGAGTAACAAGGCTAAGGTGCTTTAAGCACAGTGAAGCTGTGGTTACAGAGTTGTCCTGTGAAGAGCAGGGAAACAAAGCTGCTCTCCCATAGCCCATGGGCCACTACCAAATCTTAAGGAGGAAAAGCTAAATAATTCGCTAACCAAACACCACCACCAAAAATACACCTTCAGTCCAAAATCAACACTTTCACCTCACAGGAGCAGGGCTCTTGTTCTTCTCCTCCAGTTGGGATGTATTATATCCTCTTTGGTTCCCCTCCAAATGTTTTGATGTCACTTAACAAAGCTTTTTGTTCTCGTGCAGTCATCTATTAGGATCTATGCCATTTCAGAGATGTGATGCATAGTATTATTTATTACACAGTACATTTATTTTCTCCAGAAAAAATATGTAATTTTCTTACTAAGAACCTTTTAAAATCACAACAGCAATTAAAAAAAAAAAATGCAAGCTACTTTTATGGTTCATTCGCTTTTTATTAACTGATTGCACTGTGCATTTCCATCTTCATTTACATGCTTCAACAGCACAGTCATATATACCTGCTCTCAAACTAAAAGCTTTTCTTTTCCAGCTCCCCACACAAAACTCCAGTTATACTTCCAAGTACATCCCCTCCTGCAGGCAGAAAAAGAAAGGGAGAATACTCCCCAGCATCAGATCATTTCCACTTTCTCACTTAAAGCCCTCAAACCCCCAGGGTGGCAGGACACCACGTAGACAGCCTGCCGAATTCCCCTGGTTGTCCTTTTTGAAAAGAGCAGCTTGTTGTGCTCGCCTGTCTTGTGTCACTCGGCACTCTGGCTCATGGTATGCAAAATGGAAAGACAGCTCCATGATTTAGTGCTATTAATAAAAGGAACCACTCTTACAGTGCAGTTGCCACCTACTCCTAAATACTACCGTATATTTGTGCTTTGTTAGATTACGTTGGTAAAAAAAACATAGATAGGAAAAAATACATACCAGAGACTTCAAATTGGCAAGAATTCAAAAAATTCTGGCATTATCAGGATTAATAGTTACAATACGCCATGCAGAAATTACCAGGTCCTTACAAAACATCTGGGATCTGTTGAAGCCAATGTATATAGCATACGCCTTGAGCCAATTTCTTCTGACGTACAAAATGCTGCAACCTTCTGCTATTAAACAAAGCAGAACCATATGAAACACAGCCTGTTTCACAGGTTTATTAACAAAATGTCTACCACCTAAAAAAACCTCAGGTATGTTACAGCTGGCACGTTAACCTCTAGAGCTCTGATTTCCAGCAAGGGGCACCTTGAGCCAATGAGTTAACAACAGTTTCCTTCAGCAGGGTAGCTGGTGGGGGAAGGAAGAGGAGAAAAATGAGCTGAAAAAAAAAATAGCAGGAAGTCAGCTTTTGATTATTTTGTATCAGTTTTTAAAAAAGTACTTGCCACCATGTACTATATCAAGACTCCACCTCCCCTAGATTCTTGCATTTCCTCTTTTATTTCAAAGCTAAGAAGCTAGAGTTCACCAAGTCGAAATTTTCACCTGTGAGAACTGAAGGCAAAGAAGCAGTAATACTATTTTTAGTTTCTTAATGAGTTTCAAATCAGAGGTGTGCTTTCACTGCAAGAAAGGATGCACTTTGCTTCTGCACGCTTTGCACATTAATTAACCTATTTGACATGGAGGTTCTCAATCTGCCCACGAGAAGAAAAGCTCCTTTGGACAGGCCAAAGATCATTCTGCAGCCCAAAGGTGCATTTAACCAAGCTTGACTGAAAGCTTCTCGATGCACCTTTACAAAACAAGCAAATAAATGTCACAGTCCTCCGTGGGAACTCACCAGGACCTGCAAAGTCCCACTGAAGCCAGTGGGGCTTCTTGTGGGCAGAGGGGCAGCTGGGGTGGGCCTAGGAGCAGGACTGGCATGGAGCGCTTTCACCCTTCTTACAGACACATTCTCAAGTACAAACCCATGTGTGACCTAAGTGCACAAAAGCAAACTTGGCAAGTGCATTCTGCCTCTGAACAGGCTTCTTCGAGTCATTCCACGGCAATATTTTACACTAAGAGCGAACAACAAGGCTTTATAAAGCAGGTCTCATTGTTTCAAAATGGTAGATGTCACTTGGCAGGAGTGCGGCAAAAAGACATAGAGGGAATAAAGAGGCACAAAGCACCACCCCAAACTGCAGTGAGCAGTAGGCTACCACAAGGTCACATTTGACATCATATCTTACCTTTCTATACCTTGTAAAATTCCAGAGGATAGAGGGAAAATAAAAAAGGTGCAACTGTTCAAATCAAGTATGGTTGTTCCCAATCCAGTACTCTCACCCAGCACAACCTAACCTCCAAGTTAGACCTTGTCACAAAGTCATAACAGACATGGGGCAACTTGCAATTCCGCAAGTCCCAAATGAGCTTCCTTCATTTGGGAACAAAAGTGAAGGTGCCTATCTTAAAATCCAGAAGCGTACGCTCTTTATGGCTTGGTGCTGCCCTCCCCTCCCTGCACAGCAAACATTTCAGTAATTATTTCAAGAATAAGCCATCCACCAAAACACAGCCCACAGCTTCAATGACCAGAAAGCATTAATAATAGGTTTTATTTACAAGGAGGAAAAAAAAAATTCCAAGAAAGACTGAACGCATGGGGTCCAGGGCAGGAGTCTGTTTGTTTTAAAGCGACTACTCGCATCTGCAGGATCAGACATATTATCCCAGCAACACTGGGAATGCTCACAAAGGCCAGAAATGCCCCCTTTTCAAAAGGGCAGTTTAAATGCTACAGAAACTGGGTCAGCAACAGGCCACAGAAATACCTAAGCAGGCAGCAGGCACCTCATGGGCTGTAGGCAGCAGGCTTGCGGCAAAGGACTCAAATAAAAGACAGAACACACCAAGACAGAAATCAGACAATAGCTATTGAAGAAAGGCAGTTAATAGCAACAAAGCACATAAAGCACGGGTCAAGGAGTCGGTCAAGTACAGGCCCTTCAACTCTCTACCCTCCTCCAGTTGCCAGGAATCAAGATGTAGACATAAACCAGCAATGTACATGGCACGCAGCACTAGCAGGCAGGCACAAAAACTAAGCAGGCACACTAAATCCACAAAATAAGGAACTGCAAAACTTATTTGACAATATTACCTGGCTGCTCACTTCATGAAGGCAACACAGTGCTCATTGTTGTTACAGTCTCATTTAAAAAAATCCAAGAATTACACAATTTATGCTCATATAGGGTTAGCATATTCATCACCTCTGTGTTCAGTTCTTTACTTTGTACATTTATTGATGTGTTTATTGCAAAGATCTTGATTTTAAAATGTCAACCCATAACTTCAACAAAGATACACATATACAAAAAAGGAAATACACATAGGCAAAAATCTAAGAGATGACCTACAAAATCACTATGAAGGTCTCACTTGTTGACTACTTTACACCCTGTGTAACAGCAGACATAAAATGGGTGTGCAACAGGACCATCGCACACTTCTGCCAGCCCAAGGCGGGAAGAATTGATTCTGTTTCACACAAACATTTAAAATCATTTCACACGAAGAGTGGTGGTGGTTATACAAGATGCAAGCAGTTATGAATCAGTCACTCCCTCCTTTCTCTCATTTCACTTCCCTTTTGCCATTGTGTATCTTTCCTCTCATCATTAAATCGCAATCTGCTGCGGTCCCTTATCAGTTTTGCCTATCACTTGAAATAAGCAAGCTTTCATTTTCCCCTTCCTATCAGTATCTTTGTTCACTTGACATTTTTATCACCAGGAGTACCCTTTTTTTTTTTTTCTTCCTTTTTTTTCCTCTTCACAATCTTTAGTCTTTTTTTTGTCCTGTTACTGCACTTCCCCTCACTGGTAATTACATCGCGTCCTTCCCCCACTGCCAAATTCTAGCCCAGACAGGTTCAGCATCGCATATGAGAGGTTTCCGGCACTGCGTTGGGCAAGATGTCTCACTAGCATCACGTGAGACTCGCTGGCTGCCCAGCTTCTCTCCCCAGCCAAGAGACCATGCGTGGGTGCAGGTGTCCTGTTTTGGGAAGGTTTTGCCTTAACCAACCCACTGCGCTGAGCTTCGGTAAGAGGCACTGGGCTGAAGAGGAGCATCCCGTGCACCGAAGCAGACGGGAACTGTAAGCAGCATCTCCCTGAGCAAGGTCTGGTGGTTACAGGGATGACCTTTGCTTCCGCAGCAGAAAGTCCTGCAGCATCCAAGGTGTGGACTGTCAGCCACAGGCTCTGCCCCAGAACAACACAGATGGAGGCCGAGTTGTCTCAAGTCTCTGAACTTGTACGAAAACCTGAGCAGAGAGGGCAGGTCAGGCTGGCTGTGCACATCAGAAATGCTGGAGGTTTGAAAAAGTTATGGCAACTTCACCTGCCACCTTGCCCTCTGTGGCAATAGGAAGCTGCACATGACAGGGGAAGCAGCAGAGAAAAAAGCTTGGGGAGATGTGAGCACTCCCTCACCCTGGGCTCTGAAATTAGGAAACCTGTCATTCCCCCTCTCTCTGAAGGATTAGGAAAACCAAGAGGCTCCCAAGGGTGATTCGAAGCAGGTAAATTTAACTTCTTGGCCACCCTCTGGTGAAATCTCTTTCTCTCTCACTGCAGAAGGAGCTGGAGCTGACCAGCCTTCCAACAACTAAAGCTCTGTCCTAGAATAATTATTCCATCACTGCTCAGGTGCCTGGGGAGGGAGCTTCCCCAGAGACAAGACCACATACCAGTGGTGGGGAGGGATCCTGCCTATCACTAAGGGCCAGCTTCAGGTCATAAGGCAGGTGAACCTTGCCTGGCTGCTGCCCTTACAGCTCTTTGGTTGTTCTGAAACACATTTATTGTTGTGATCGGTGCAATCTGACCACCACCATACCCTGTACCTTGACCTGCTTTCAAGCAACAGATGGGCAACGCACAGATGCCATGATGGCACTGTAAGCAGAGAGGATACCACACACACAGCACTGTAATTACAACAATACTGCAAAACAGTCTCATAGCCAGTAACGCTACTGGTTTTCCCACTTAGCTGCCAACTTGCTGCCAGCTCTCTCTCCTCAGACGCACAGCCCCTCAGGCTCTGGCTCCCCAACAGAGAGTGGGGTTGGGCTGCTGCATCCACACGGCTTGCAGCAGCATCTCTGGAGAGAGCGGTGCTGGAGCAAGGGTCTGACGAGCCCAGAGGGGACAAGAAGGGGAAAAAACAGCACTCAGTGCAACCTCAAAGAGTAGTTTGTTGTGAGAGAAACACTGCCGGGTACACGGTGAGATAGGGGACATTTAACAAGGAGAAAGAAAACCATCCCTCCTCCTCCCACATCCCACAGCAAGACCTCATTTGCCTCTCCACAAGAGGTTTAGTATCAAGACACTGGTATAACCATGGCACTGGGCAGTGATGGTTAATGATGACAGCATCACTACTCCAAAACACTTGGGATTTTGATGCTAGTGGGTGGTACAGGAGCCATCCTGTTACAGCATTACTTCAGCCAGGAGCTTGTGCCCAACGTCCAGACTGCACCAAAACACTGGGTGTCCAGCTCCGTGGGTGATGACAATCACTTTGGTAGAGTCCTAAGGTAAATACACAAACCTTTCATATTTCAATTTCAGATGCTTCTAATAATCCTTGTTGGACCGTTGCAACTTTTCAAGTAGAGAACAAACAACTTCACGCAGTAATTTCTGCCTTAACTGCTACAAAGGCAACCAAATCTTCCAGGATGACATCTCGTGTCTACAACTCTGAAATTTCATGCAACGTGCATCTTCATACTCTAAGCAGTGTCTCAGTAACAGCAGTCATGAAAGTGTAATTCCTTTAAAATTTAAGTTTACAGATTTTATCTTCTACTTCTTTTTTTTTTTAATGAATCACTGCAATTTACCCTCAAGAAACTAAACCAAGCATATTGTCAGATACTTCAGCAAAATTCAACCAGTTTTGCTTTTTATCTTACAGCTCTCTGAGGATTCAGCTCTGATGTGCAACAATTGCTAACACTACAAATGTACATGAAGGTGGGTTTCAAACAGAGTGAAATGTACCCAAAGGTTGTGCCTGCCTATAAATTACCTAGTCTTTAACAGGCCTGTAACAGCTTTTTACATATTCTCATCAAGAAAAGCCTTGAGAACGTGGTGCACTTGGCTCTGATATGGAGCAGTGAGGAGGTCCGAGAGTCTTAGAAAAAGGCACACGGGCCTCTTCAATTGCTTGTGGAAACTGCACCTCTCCCCTGAGCCCACTACATCAATGGAGTTAAAAGGCAGCATGATATACAGCAACCTCAAGACCTTGGGACCCACACAAAGGATCCTCCTCGCAAATAATACAAAAACAAGCACGCATCTGTTTTTTTCTCTCTCCAGTGCTAAACACATCACACTGAGACTGCTGGCTCAGACTCAAAGAAGTCTCCAAAGTCCCTCTTTGTTCCAAGCGTGTTCCCAATGGCAGCGCAACACGCCGCTCTGACAAACCTGGACCAGTGTCCTAAATGCCAGATGACAACATTCAACCACATACACAAGTACGCATATGGTCCAATTTTGGTTTGATACATGATGGCTGAACCCGTTTCTGTTCTAACTGATAAGAAAAAAAATAGTACTGCTGAAGGACTGCAAAGAGTTGCCTGATTCCACGAAACCCACGTGCTGCCCGTGAAGGAATGCTTTAGAAGGGCTCACAGGAGAAAGAGCATCAAGAGGAAGCATGATGACAAGTGGTCTTTTCACGTTTTTTTCTTGGCTTAATTTTGATTAGCCAGAAATCACAGAAATAACTGAAGCAGCTTCACAGAAAAGGTCAAGACCTCAGTACGCCAACAAACTTAGGAAAAACATTAACATTTGGATTTGCTGCTTGCCAAACGCTGTCAGCTCCGAAAGAAGTGAGCAGGAGTTGATGGCAGCACTTGAAACTACTCAAAGCTGGTCTCTAGAGCTTCTGGAAACCTGAGTGTGTATAACAATCCTGTTTTGGACCCTCTCTTAGGACCCACCACAGCTTTTCAAGCGTATACTCACCACACGGGTGATCAGGAGAAGCCCTCCAGTAAATCAAGAGGGGAAACAGGGCTGTAAGAACATGGCAGCGTTCAGGGGGCACAGAGAAGATGAGCAGTAAAACAAGAGAGACTTGCCATTAGGCCAGGTATCAGCATTCACACATGATTAACAAAAGCTGGGAAATTCCCACCCAGGACATAAATACGCATGTGCTACCAACAAGCCAGATAGTAACAGAAACTAAGATAAGTAGACTACAAACTGGTCATTTATCTTCATCTACTTTGTAAAGCTGAGACTGGTTATTTAATTCAAAGTTAACTTTTTTTTTTGAGACAGAGGTGCTGGAATATGTGACAACAGAATCGCGCTTCAGTCTCAAAGAAAATAACTAGGTCCCTGAGAGAAACATTAATGAACAGCAATTATTTATATATACAAAAGAATGTATGTCAGAAGAATTTTGACTTAAGGTCACTTTTGCTTCTTAATATATATCGTTCAAGTTTCTGAAAATCCTCCCAGGCATTTTGACATGTCTCAAATTATCACCATATTGATATACAAGCTGCTGGTTGGGGTTAAACCATAACAGTCTCCAAAAGCCAGACTAGTTTCAAATCTTAGCACTGCAAAGGAACTGAGGTCTTTTATAATACAAGCTCAGTTGCATCTCCACAAGTGTCATCATCCCATCATCTGAAAGAGCAGCTTCTAGGCTTAAAGAAATAATTATTTGTTTTCTGCATTTCTCATGTTTCCTTAAGGAGAATGTTGTGAACAAATATTTTAATTTTTTCCGGCTCAGAAAGCCCAACTTCTAAATGAAATACAATAAACCACGAACCAGAGTCACCACAGTCCACGCTTTCAACAGCACTGAACATGACACGCCATCTTAACTCCCTTGGTTTTACTTCCAAGTCCTTACACCTTCTCCATATGTCTTCACGAAGTTTTGAAGGAGAAGTTGGCTTTTATCAGGCAGGAACAAAAAAAGCATTATTTTGCACTTTAAATGTCTTAATTTTGACATCCATGGAGTTCTGGTATCCAGGTGGGTGAGATGGCAAACCACTGACTACAGCTCACAAGGTACTGCAACAGTATCCTGAAGCAGACAAGAAACTATCAAAAGATGAGAACATCAAAAACAAGAACCGAGGGCTACTTCTTATCCTCTTCTTGGAAAAGATATTCCCTTCTCTCTCCTTCTCCTCATAATTCTGAGGGAAAAAAACCCACAACTTTGCAGTGATTGGCTTTCATTAAGGAATTCCTGTGTTTAAAATTTATGTAAAATCCATCTGTGCTACAGAAAACAAAGTCTGTTTTGTACACACGTATAAAAAATATCCTGAGGTGTCCTTGTCTAATTCTATTTCCATTGCACTTTTAAAAAGTTATCAAGTCACATTGAAAAAAAACAAACCAAACGAAACAAACAAAAAAAAAAATCAAACACACCAAACCTGCAGCTTTATTTGTACACCACTTTAAGGTCAAGAGGCGGAGAGGAAGATAAGGTGACTATTAACCGTCAACTTTGCTCTCTATCTTCCTTATCTCAAGTGGCAGCCTGGACGTAACATGGAATGGTGGACCCCTGGGAGGACAAGCAGACACCTAAATTATTCATACTGACCACGTTTCTCCTAGGTTATTTGATTAAAGCAAATTCTTCTACAAATACGAAGGAAATATTTGCAGTGAGTACTCAGAACTCTGCAAAAGAGTTTACAAACACCGTTGTCACATGCACATACAATATTTGATAAACTTTTCCTCTCCCTGGACAGGACTGTTCTGTTTAGATGAAGAAGGGAGTTGGTCATTCTGCAACAGCCACCACAAAGTCTCTTCCCAAAGAAAGTGGATTAAAAAATTATGTTTACAACAATGTAACTAAGATGTTTTTTAAAAACTTAGCCTTGAACTTATAACCAAAACTGAACTGAACGAGGTACAGAGGAGCTATTTGCTTTGTTTTCCTGTGCAGGTTTTTACTTATGTTACTGTGGCAAACACTAAAATTACTGAAAAGGCTCCTTCACCTACGTAGCCAAGTCAGGCACCAGAGACACTGCCAGGGCAGGAGCACAGCTTTTCCAGCACATATTTTCTAGTTAAGTAAAAATCCATGAGGTATTATAAGCTGTGTTTGTGTTACCTTTGAGTCTCTAGGAAGATGAGAGGCAGGTAACAGCATTGCCTATAACACTTTATTACACCACATCAGATAGATTTCAGGTAACTTTATACTCAGCTTACAAAAATCAAGCCAGCGTGCTGGGGTTGATTATTCAGAAGTGGACTGTCTGCAAATTCCTGAAAGTGAGCAAGCTGTTATTTTGGGGTTTTTTTTCCTATTTTGTCACAATTTGCCAATGTGCAATAGCAGAAAATCTGAAGATAAATGCTTATAGGGTGTCAATTTTCAGACTGTTGACATTGGTCTGTGATTCCAGATGTCCACCAGATATGTATCATGGTCAAATTAAAATTACTAAAAATTGAGCCCTCTTAAGGGCAACTATGAAGACGCTATTAGGGAAGCAAAAATAATTTATTAATAATACATGTCTAGCTATAAAGCTAAATCTTTTGTGACCCACTGCCCACAAATCAGAAGAATTACCCTGAGATTAACAGTCATCTAAAATTCATTAGTGTATTAAAATGTAAAAGTGAAAGCATAAGAAGAGAGTTTCAATTTTGAACTACATATATATTATAGACGCAGCATGTATGGGTTAGGTGGACACTAAGCTTACAATGATTAGGACAAGGACAAACATGCCACAGCAGTTGTTTGGTTTTGCTTCCCCCCCCCCCC
>VWZK01002855.1:88073-102778 GCA_013396935.1 Baryphthengus martii
CCCCCCCCCCGCCTTCTCTAAACATACAAAATGTGTCCTAACATCCCCTTTTTCAAAACCAGGGGGGGTTAAGTTTAACAAGAAAAATGCCACACTCCAGAGTTGATGCGCAGAATGTTTACCTCCCGCGCCTGCTTGGCTTTAAGAGGTGACCCTCCCCATGTGTTTGCTGGATAACTACACCAGCAGCCTGGGCCACCACCAGACCTGTCTCTGCTCCTGGAGAGCTCTGCAGCCAGTACTGAAACAAACACAGAATGGGAAATAAGGTACCGTATGTCCTTGCCCCACCTGCTTAGATTAGAATTATTCTAACTCTAAAGACCATGCATTCTGGGTAGACTGTCCCATAGCATAGGCTACAGGTGTTTACCAAGAGCCTGAAAAAAATTAAAGCTATGCACAACAAATTACTTACTTCTGTGTGCACTAGCCTTCAACTTTCCAGAGAGTGGCAGGCTGTGCGATTGGCCACACCGTCCACTCAAAAGCCACCAACTGGCTCCAACGCCGTCCATCACACTGATGCAAAGTGTAATTCTGTTGTCACATATTCCTGCAGCTGCTTTACTCTCCTCGTACCCAAAAGTCACCGATTTGATAAAGCATTACTCCCAACATATGACAACAGGCTGCTCTCGGCCTCACACTTCTGGGGTCTAACCTGCTCATCTACCTCACAAGCAGTAAGTAGAGCAGGTGATCTGGCTGGGCTCCTCCTCAGCTCCTCCTGCACTGAAGTAGATAAGGCAGCAGAGTCAGCCTCCCAAGAGAGCAAGACAGCCTCTTTCTCTTGCAGTATAGAAACTATAACCACTTCAGGCACAGTCCAGACAGAAACTAAAAAGAAGGAAGATATGTCATAAAAAGGTACGCAAGAGATCTGCAGAAGAGATGGAAAGCTCAGAGAGTGGGAAAAGAAAGTGAAATTATGAACAGATGAAAGATAGATACAGGACATCAAAATGTAAAGTACAGTTTGTCTGTTTAAAAGAGGTCATTTTACAAGTGAGAAAGTTTACTTCAGTAGCACATATCCATAAATACAGCTTCTTCACATACACTAATCCCTGTGCAAACAACAACCTCACAGCCCCAGCTGGGAGGAGATTGTCACCGCCTGCTATTTTTATAGTATAGAAACTGGGGTAAAAGCAGCATGTGTGGCTTTTCAAGGCAGCGTGCACCATAGGAAAGCAAAAGTGTCAATTCTCAACTCCCACACCAAGACTGGCTTCATTTCTCAAGTCAAATTGTCACCCCTAGGTAAGAAAGTCCATTTTCGGTCACCGTACAAGCCAACGTACAGATCCAAGTGTCACTGATCTGACCATAGGCGTATCTTCTAGCCCAAGAGGGCTCACAACAGTGACAGAAATACAAACACACCAGTAGGTTTTTTCAATGCAAACAGACAAGATTTTGATGATCAGTAGAATTGCAACAGCTATCAAATAGTAATTAAATTTGGCCACGCAACACCTTTAAAATATTTCAGTTAAGGTCAATTAGAACCCACAGTGAGAACAGAAGTTTGACAGATCTTTGCAAAACGCAGCAGGACTGTTTTCCTTTTCTCGTTTGCCATTAACTCCAGATCCCAGAGAGCCACAGTGTTAGCTCCTCAGTCTAGTGTGAAACACAGTACAGCTGGCCTAGGCCACTCCTCTCATTTCAGAAATGTCTAAAAGAAACTTAGGAAAAAAAATAAAATAAAAATGGATAGCTGACTCACTTGCTAGCACACAGCACTGGCATGCAACGCCCCAGGAAAACAAAAACACAACCAAAAACACAACCAAAAAACCCAAACCAACAAAACAAAACAGGTTTTTACACCCTGTATCAGCAGTCAAGCAATATAATTTTGCAGAAGGACCATTATTTTGGAAGCAGCAATGCACACAAGGGCACAGCTGTCCCTAACATCATTTAATACAAAGTTCAGCAAAGCAAAGTTCATCAGTGAATGAATTACAACACATATAAGAGAAAAAGATTAAAGCAGCGGGAGTTCAGCCCACCACCCTGGCTGTGCCTGGAGGAAGTGTAAGGAGAGGAACAGTAACACTGAGAGTTCCTTCCAAAACAATCTGTTTCTTATCTGCAAGAATCCCTCAACTTTGTTGACCTTCTACAATTTTCTTCAGTAAGCTTTTCTTATCCTAGCTTCACATTATGCTGTGTTCCCTACAGGTGTTTCCTTAAGGATTTTCACCCAAGAGTAACAGGTAGGTGTGCGCATCTCATTCCCACTACTTTCCTTCTAAAGATGATGTCCTTTGAAGGACATGGATCTGTTGGAGCAGGTCCAGAGGAGGGCGGCAAAGATAATGAGAGGGCTGAAGCACCTCTGCCCTGAGGACAGGCTGAAAGAGTTGGCCTTGTTCAGCCTGGAGAAGAGAAGGTTCCGGGGAGACCTTATAGCGGCCTTCCAGTATCTGAAGGGGGCCTGCAAGAAAGATGGGGAGGGACTTTTTACAAAGGCCTGTAGTGAGAGGACATGGGGTGATGATTTGAAACCAGAAGAGAGTAGATTTAGATTGGAAATAAGAAGAAAAGTCTTCACTCTGACGGTGGTGAGACACTGGAATAGGTTGCCCAGGGAAGTCACAGATGCTCCATCGCTCGACGTGTTCAAGGCCAGGTTGGACAGGGCCTTGAACAATCCAGTCTAGTGGGAGACACCTCCGTCATGGCAGGGGAGTTGGAACTAGATGATCCCAAAGTCCCTTCCAACCCAAATCATTCGATGAATATATAAAGCAAATTTAATTTCTTAAGGTATCCACTAAAACTTAAAATGAGTACTACCTTGGTGATTTGGTGAAATTCTAAGTCAGTACAAAAGCAGTGACTTAATTTAAAACGAAAATTAACCAATATCAAAGCAGGTTTTGGTTCGACACAGTAAAGTCACCCATTCTGTGCATACTGTAGAAATATGTTAATTTACACAAATGCATTAATGGTGACTAAAAAGCTTCTTTGCGAGACATACAGGTTTGTTTTTTTTCTTTTTTAATATGCACATAGATTCCTGCTTCTTTTGTAAAAAAAATTAACAAATGATCAAAACCTTATTAAAATCAACTTTCGCTATTACAAGTCAGGACCAATGTATACCCTTGAAAAAGTCTTCATGAAATTTTTCAAATACTTTTGGGATTAAGTTTAATGATAATATAAATGATTAGTAGCACTCAATACAAGCTTACATTGAAAATATTGGTTTAGGATGGATTCTTTCAAATAGTTTAAACACTCACCGACACTCTCAAAACAACAGCTCAGCATTTCATTTTGAAACACTTTCTTGGTGGATACTCAGTTTGACTTCAATAAAGATGTTTAAAAAGTAAACACAACACAAACCAATTTTTTTTTTTTAATATTCATACATTTCTTCTGGCACAAAATGAACTGTTATTCTTTTCAGTAAGAAAAAGCAGAAGGGAAAAAAAAAATCCACTTCATCCTTATCTATTTTTCAATCTTTGTTTTCCTGGCTCAAGCTAGTTATCTGGTAGAAAGGTGTACCACCAGTCCCATGCCATTACTTTCCAAGCACTGGACTGTCAGAAATGATGGCACTAAGACTATAGGCATTTTTTAAAGGATGAGTTGCCTCTGAAGTGTCTTAACACTCCATCCACAGTGCCAGACCCTTGACTGGAGAGGAGATGCCGTGGCCAGTAAGAAAACTGTCACGTACCACCTCACAACCTGAAACAGGCTCTTTCTCCCCAGCCACTCCGGATTTTTCCTGAAGCAAACATAATAACTACATCTCTGAAGTATCCACTAAACGCCCCGAGTAATCTTGCAGTCCGTGCACCTTAACTGCTTTCCTGTCTCTCAGGCAACTAGTAAGCTACTCCCTTGCTACCTTTACCTTCCAATTTCTCTTCCACATCTGGAACACCATTTCTGCAAAACTCACAGGATTAGGAGTAATCCGACTTGGCAATCGGGAGAGGTCAAAGTGCCAGGCACCAGCTGTCACTCCTGGGGCTGCACTATCACCCTTGCAGGAACCCACGGGGAGCTGATACCATCTACTGCCCCAAGCAGCTCCAGTCCACGGGGTCAAACACTCTCCCAGTGATCAAAGGCGAAGGTTCAACAGAAATGCTTGACTGAGCTAACTGCATCACACTTAAGATTTTCCTAGCGATTGATACCTATCTACCCAAAGCAAAATATGCCCCAACTGTCACAGGTAAAGGCTGGAAAACGTCCTCTTACTCTTAGTATATGGCTTTCCTTGCTCGTGGACTATTAATGTACATCAAATATGAGGAGTACGTGAGTGCAGTAGTTTATTCTTGTGCAAATGTTCTTTAACATGTCAGCTGGGAAACTGGATCCTCAAAGGCCTTTCTCCAGAAGACCTCAAAACCAAGGATTAAGAATGTCATACATATGAAAATTTATTTCTCCTTTTGGTAGCCCAGTATCTACTTCCTTGAAGTAGAAAGGTAAAAAAAATTGTATAGCATCATTTCTGCAAGTCATTTAACATTACTGCCCCTTGATCCATGCCAGGCTTCTGCGTTTGACTCATTCTGCTGCTTTATCAAAAGCATAATAAAAAAAAAACAACCATGTGAATCTTCAAAATTTGCTACTGCCAGTGGTGGCAAGTGAACATTCAGCAACATGAAGGAAAAACAAAACCAAATAGTCACCAAAAAAACCCACCACTTGCACAAAAAAAAACAAACAACATCACCCCAAAAAACCCAAACCCACAACTTTCTGTCAACACCTGTTTCTTCTAACAAAACTTCTTGAACCAAAGCTGTTCTGGGAGGCATCTTTTTATCGCTAACTTTCAAATATAAGAAACGGGTTTTTAAGGAAACTTGAAGATTTTTTAATAAACTAATCCAAATACATCCAAATTTAATTCTGTCAAAAATTGTGGCCTGAAGCAGTACATGCAGACACTCAAGTATCCTTGTGGTAGCATCCAAGCAACCAGAAAGGCAGGAATCATAGGCTGGAAATTAAGGAGTTACTAATCACTTCTTTTCTTAACTCAGGGCAGCTACAAACCCATGGACCTCCAAATCAACCCCCAAAATAGCTCTTTACAAAAATTTCTAATTTCACAAGGTCTTTTTACCTCCTTGCAAACTTCTGTATTTGAAGCTAAACCTAAGGCAGAAATACTGAGACTACATCCACCTTCCTTGCGTACTTGCCACAAAACCAACAGCACACCAAGAAGCCCACCCCAGATGGAAGATCCTGTGATGCACATGTACAGGAAGTCAGTTAACAGACAATACCTTTTTTTTTTTTTTTTTTTTAGAAGTAGGTTAGCAAACTCCCAAGAGAGCCTATTAACCTAAAATTAAAAACTGAATCAAACAATGTTTTGGGAAGAGACTTTCTCCTTTATGCCCCAAGATGCTGAACTCTACTTTCTTCAGCTCTGGGGAAAATTCTGAATTCTCTATCTTCATTAACTTCTGTTCATACCGCTGCTTTAAGGTGCTTTGCTTCTAGGGGTTTCACATCAAATTTCAGCAGCTTTAGCTGATTTCCCTGGGGCACGCTGGCAGACAATGAGATGGAGATGCTGCAAGCTCTCAGATTTTGCTGCTACAGGAAAAGGAAATCCCCACAATTTCACCACAGAGTAATATAAGCCAAAGGAAAGAAAGTTAATCTGGAAAGAAACTCATAAATTCTAGTCTTTCTAATGTACCTTTGACAGGTCCTGTTCATAAAGTCTACACTATAACATTCCTTCAGTATACAGAGCACACATAGATCAGTCTTTACATACAGCAGCAAACCAAAATGGTTTAAAAGATGCACACAAACTGTCTGTTTGGGCAAGTTTCCTCATGCATTTCAGTACGACAATAGAAGGATGTTTCATCCATATGAGTGAACCTTGTAAACTTTATTTTCAGAAAACAAGTTCATTTCTAGAAATGAGTAACTACTAGGAAAATCTTTAAGCACCTGAATGACAGAAAAAAAAAAAGATCAAATCATTTTTTCCTATTTCCTATCTGAGTCTTAAAAACTATTTGTCTTTCAACAATATATTATTGCCATAGTAGTCAGTTACTCCATCCACCTCCAGAGAAAGACAGGCAGGTGGAGATTTTTTTACCCCTGAACTACCTTTCTCTGCGTACTAATGAAAATCTCACAAACAATCTTAAGCACAGCATTCGAGACTGCTGTCTTCTGACTACTTCTCAACAAAGCAAGCACACTTAGGCACATAGAAAATTTTGCAATAAACATAGAAGTCCCCAGCTGGAAAATCAGCATGTTCTGTATTTCTGCAGGGAAAATGCCAGCTTCCAATAGTTCACCTCTCTTTTCGCAAGAGGAGAAGGAAAACAAAAATCCCCTACGCAGGTAGGAATTGAGGGATATAGGCAAGTCCAAAACATCAGCATCAGCTGTCAGAGGCAGCAATAATTCTCCCATCCTGTTTCTGCGTCATCCTCATCACTCCCATAGAGATGAGGCTCAAAGGCCCTAATGTGATGCTGGGTTTAGACAAGAAGGCTCCCAGTAGGGCAGAAAGAGGAGGAAAAGCTGCACTAAGAAGCACTGCAGCGTGGGACAGACCCATCATAACCATCCCCTTCCCACCCCCAGCCTTACCCCTCCTGCCAGCTCCCAGCAAAACTTGTGTTTTATCAGATCCATTCACTCACAAACCCAAGCTAAGGGCAAGGACGGGAGATAAATGAGAAAAGCATTTCTGGGTAACTGCAGCCACCAGAGCACGGTGGTGTTACACGTGTTCCAGTCTTGTGATCTTTCTGGCTGGCATGGCACAGAGTCGTACCCACATTAACACATACCAAAGGAAGGAAGTGTTTCACTGGTAGATGTCCAAGCATTTTAATCTGGACGCTCAGAGGAAACTAAATGTGAATTTAAAAAAATAGTCTGTGATGCTTTTTACCCAAACCTTCAAAACAGCAGAGACCTGATATGAACAGAAACAGCAGAGTTGATGCTACAGTTCTTCAGAGCTTTATTACGTGTCCAATTTCAAGAAATGAGGCAGGATATTTATTGTTCCACAGCAAGACATTAATAAGCTTTGGCTTTAAATCTTCTTCACCTCCCTCCCCATCCTCCAGGACTACTTACATTTGGAAAT
Organism: Baryphthengus martii; assembly: GCA_013396935.1. Lineage (NCBI taxonomy): Eukaryota > Metazoa > Chordata > Aves > Coraciiformes > Momotidae > Baryphthengus > Baryphthengus martii. The sequence goes on from VWZK01002855.1 coordinate 95,224, forward strand.
TTTGGAACAGAAAATTGTCCTCTTGTTTAAAGAAATTTACAAATATACAATAAAGCAGACTTAATAACCACAGATTTTTTTATGTAAAAGCAATGAAAAGCAAATGCAGCTTAGAGATAGAATAAGGAGAAAGAGATGCAAGCAGGCATGTCACTCTTGCACACACCACACTATTTTCTGGTTTTGCTAACAAATTATTATCATTAGTTGAGAAAAGTCATTAAGTCACAAGTAATGAATATCTATTTAACACGCAGCAGAAAAAAAAAATTTAGTAGTTGCCCAATTATACTTCAGTACTTCCTAAAGCAAAACCAAAACACGCTTCAATACTCTTGTTTTCATTTGAGTTTTGCTTACCTTTGCTCTTGTGGATGCTCTTCCACATCCTCCTCCGAATCAGCCTGACAAACAGAGAAAACACCATGTAAGAATCTCAGATCTGTGACAAGGTGCACTGGAAATATGTACCATTTTAACTCCTCCAAAGATGGACTCTCACGTGACTCGCTTGCAAAACAAACTCTGAAATCTAAAATTCCTACACTGATTTCTTTATGATTCAAGTAAGGTGGATGCTGTCCATACCATTTGAGGTTTCAGCTCATTTTGCCAAGATAAATGGTGACTTACCATGGCTACTTCATTATTTTTTTTCCAAGTGTTGACTGAATAGACTCATTTTCCATCTACACAAACTCACCTCTACAAAATCCTGCTCACACATACAACTTCAATCTAAAACCATCAACTGTCCTCAAACTACAGGGAGACTATTTCCTCCACCTTCACATTATCCACCCTGCCAGTAAATTGCATTAGCCAGTACTTGAGAAACTAGGATGCAGAATGCCTTGAAATTCAGATCACGCGGTAATGCCAAGAGCAAAGGCAAGGGACCACGTTACAACAGGAAGGCGAGATCCCAAACTCGGATCTTATCAGTCAGCAGCAGCACTTACAGAAACTGGAGAGAGTAGAAGCTTTAAACACAACAGCTCAGCTCAGCTGCTGCACTAAGGCAATTTTTGAGACATGCAGTAAAACAAACCGTGCCGCTTTGCAGTTCCCAACTAACCACTTTGAGCTGTCCACAGAAATGAAGTCAAGTGTTGGTTCAATGAGCTCCCTGCAGGAAATCCATTTAAAACAAGCAGGTAGCTGCTCTGAACCAGCCAAGATCTCCAGGAAAGCTTTAGGTACAACTTAAACCAGAGTATGTTACAGTCACCCAACCCACACCAACGAAACCAGGGACAGCTTTAGGGAGATTAACATTTTTCAGGAAGAGGTCACAGTTTTCCGTCAGGAACAGATGGTAAGTTTTCACAGCTACTGCTTCTCCAGGTTATGGTTCCACAAGACACGAGCTACAGATCTTAGCAATGAAAAGGCAGGAAAAAAAAACCCAATCACAAGAAAACAAAGTCTTCTGAAGTTAAGAGTGCTCCTTCCACCACCTCTCCTACATGTTTCACATGTTAGTGCATGATGGAACAGGCCCCAGATCACTACCTTTGACTCCATCTCCTATTTTCACTGCATACTGGAGAGAAAGAAAGAAAAAAAAAAAAAAGAGAGGAAAAAAATTCACCTGGACAAACACTGAACATCTTTCTACAGGCTTTAGATGCTTAAACAGACCAGACAATCTACTCATGTACTGAACAGGACAGACAGCAGGATTCCTGAAGACCTGAGCCTCATGAAGAGGGGGAAAAGAAACCACAACCACACTAAGGCAGCAAACCTTAATATTATTAATAATTAACATCATTATGGATAATATTATTACAGAAGCAGAAGAGCCTTCACCACAGCATAAGCAAATCGGCAACAAGACTGACAGAGAAGCGCAAGATTGCCAAGGGCTTGGCAGTTGTTCCCTTACACCTGCCCCTAAAGGGAGGTTGGAGACACCATAATAATTGTCCAGGATCTGCAACACATCATGCAGCTCTTCAGGACAGCAGGACAGATCTACCTACCTAGAAGTCCTAGCACCTGGCCCTCATGAGGACCTGGCCATCTCCTCTAAGGACTGATCTATGCCTTGATGTTAGACTCCACCAATACGGTACAACACAAACCCATCAACTGTTTTCCAGCTTCTTCAGGCTCCTGCTGTACTTCCAGGACCTCAGTATGATACCAAGAAGCATTAGAGGACTCCTCATTCACTTCCTCCAGAAACAGCTTCTCTGCCACAACAGGCTGGCAAGCTATCCTCATTTTAAACAGCTAAACTCCTCCTTTAAATGGCTTAACATCTGTCAGGCATCAGAAACTTGGGACTGTGTCATTACACACTGCTCACCCTTAACGCAAGCTACCTTGCCACTTCTCCTCTTTACTTTTTCCTCAAGCAACAATGAAGAAAACCTTCCCAATATACAGCCACAGCATGAAATCTCAATTGTGCAGGAAAAAAACAAACCAAAACAAAACAAATCCACCCTCGACTCTGAGCATGCACACAGAGCCCCATGTTCAGGTTTCTCCTATCTTCCCTCCCCTCTATGACACAGGTACATGTATACTTACACTAAGGATTTTTTAAAAAACAAAAAAAACAAATGAAGAGAGCTGTCTCAAACTGCTGTATTGCCAGACAAGTTACTACAGGGTGATGGGAAGAAGAGGATGACTCCCAAAGCCAAAATGCAGGTCCCACTAGGCTGGGACATGACAAGAAAAAAAAAAAAATCCCTTTCCTCCAAACCTCATCCTGAATACGGGCAGGTGCTTATCTTGTGCGAGAAAGCCCCTGAAAGTGTCCCTCATGTCACATAAGTCATGAGAGCCTGGGCTGACAGCCTCTGGATAATCTGCGTGGCCAACCAGCCCCAAGTCCTATCAGCACCATCCAGAAGCTCATCTGGGAGGCTAGAAGAGCCTTTTAACAGCCCACAGAGGAACGCAATTCCCACCCCAAGCCTGTCTCAGGCTTTCGCACAAATTGCGTGCCTTCAGACAAACCCTGCTTTGAAGCAGGTGACTCCACACGTTCAACATCTGCATAGCTGATGGGATGTGCCTCTGTTAATGACACGCTGCAGTGCTGCAGATCTGATACATGTGTGACATCAAGGTCTTTATCAGCTTTCGAAACGGGCAGAACAATTAACCTTATTAGCCCAAGGTGCAATGAAGAACAGGAACTGAAGACAAGTCCCTACTACATGGGAAAAGAAAAAAAAAACACAATAATCTGAAAGATTGAACAGAACCTTTGAAGGGAAAGCCCAGGCAGCAGCTCTATATTTGTCCAGTGTCTGCAACAGAGTGTGGTACAGTAAATATTTGCGGTATCTTTCTCTTTCTCCAAAATTCAAGCACCTGAAACATCACAGTAAACCAAAATAAGCAGTTGCTGTCATCTCCTGAGCATCTGGAAGCAAAGGAAATGTACAAAGGCCTTCCACTAATGAAACATCTCCCTTATCTCCTACATGCAACACACAGGAACAGCAGACAACATATGACAGACAGACATGGCACTGACACTAAAAAAAAGAGTTTGGAGTGTTCCCTTTGATGACTTATTGTCATCTTCAATTGCGATAACAGCACCTACAACTTAACCTTCATGATTTCATTTGAAAGTAGCTCCTCCCTCGAAACCAAAGAGGCTGAAAGGAAAGCACTGGATGCCCTGTTCTGCAAATGCCCAACCCACCTTCCCCTGCCTTCAGATGCTCACAGTAATCACCGAAGCAGTTTCTGATGGACAGAAACATGCAACTATGACTCTTCAATCTCTTTTAGGTCATGTCTACCATGGACAATAAATGGCGCTTGTGTTTCTCCTTTCGTATATTTGTGGCTGGGGAGACAGCAGGCCTGATACCCTCACTGTGCTTTTCCTTGGGCTCTTCCCTCTCCAATTCAGGAAAAAAAAAGATATATATAACTTCCTTTCAGCTTTGCACTGAAGTGCCCCAACACGGCTGTTTATATTTGGAGCTTTTTCAGCCTTTAATAGTGAAGGGCTTGGGTGTCAAATCCTACACAAAGCAGCTTTTCTCCCAAGCATTTTAGTTAAGGAAGCATTAACAAGTTACAAACAAACAAGCAAAACCACAGAATTGTAAGGAGACTGAATAAAAACCACAACTGCTCTAATCAAGCCTCTCACACTGGAGATTTTCCATGTCAAAATCCCACTGGCCTTCCATGCATCTCCCAACAGGACAGACAAGACTTTACACATTTCCATACTGAGGACAAATGATGGGAAGAAAAACAAAATCAAAAACCCACCTTAGGGACGTTTGCTATAAAAAGCAGATCAAGGGTAAGGAGGAGGAGAGCGAGGTAGGAGCTCTCCAGCTACCCCACACTTCACACCACCTTCAACGAGAAAGAGGAACTGGGCACATGGGAATACAGATACCACATCTGACTGGGAAACGCAGCTTGTCTCAAAGCAAAAACAGAACCCAGGGAGAAAACTGAAAACGCCAGAGGAAGCTGCAGAACAGTGGAGGACTGTCAGCACGCTAGGTACAGCCAGGTCCTCCTCAGCTCTGGCACGCAAGCCCACACACAACCTCACCAACTGCAACGCTCTGGGCACCCTTCAGACTCGGGCTGTGGAGCAAGAGCAGTAGGTGAGCTTCAGAGGAAGCCGAAATCAAAAGATTGCAGGCATGCGGTGGCGGGGGAAAGGCAAAAGCATAAATATATGTAAGAGGGAAGCTGGGAGGGGGTACAAGAGAAGCACAAACAATGAAAGGGAAGCAAGAGGAAACAGAAGGTAGAAGGACCGAGCCGGGTGGAGGCCCTGGGCGGCTGCACTCCAGCATGCAAATTCATGCAGTTCACGTAGACAAAGCGATGCTGTGAGAGGTCTAGAAAGCAACTACAAGTATCAAAAAGCTTTGTGTTTCTCTCCCCTCTCAACACGATGTCTTTATTTGGTATGTGCTCTTGGAACAAAAGCATGTGCGGGCAACCTGGCAGCTGAACAGGCTACTGACCCATCCAGCTTTCATCCTCAAATTCTGCAGGCAGCAAGGAATGCTCCAAACTGCCCTGTCACAGGCAGTTGATGATGCATGGAAAATAAGATAATAGTGTAAAGCCACAACAGAAAGGGAAAAACATCCATCAGACAGCATTGGTAACCCGCCAGAAACAGGCAAAAGGGCCAGGCAGACAGCGCAACCTAATCCATAGCCCCACTCCACACAGGCAGGAGGGAGGTGCTTTGGGAGAGGAGCAAGCACAGCTCCTTCCTGGGATTTTTCACTTCGGCACGTGAAGTCCTAGCTCTCCTGTGCTGCACTTCTACCCGCCCTCCTCCAAGAGGGAGCAGGAAGAATCAGATTGAAGAACCAGGACACTTCCCGCTTCCCAAGTCTTCTTGAGATCTATCTTTAAACACACGAATGAAGTAACCATTGGATATTTCCTATCTAACAATGTTTATTACCCACTCAAAAGCAAGGAAGTTCTTCCCCTTACTAGACCCTCACCACCGCATCCCCACTGCTATGGCACAAACACTGAACAACCACCCTCTATGAGGGTTTAAGTGAGCAAGCCTGTTCCTGCAAGGAAGAGAAGATGGACAACCTCCTCGCAGTGGTACGTCAGACCATTTTTTTAGTGGAGCGTGGAGACTGACGAGCAACGAACCCCTTGCAAGTTTAAGTATGCCTCTAACAAAGAGAGGGCAGTCAGAGGTTAACAGATGAAGCAGTTTTCCAAACCTCCTAGCTGATGCCTGCATCTCTGCGGATGTTCCTCTTCAACTCAGAAGGGTCATCCAGCAGGGCAACGATGCCAAATTCCCTTCAGGACCTTGCAGACACCACAGGCAGTCATGGCAGGGTGGGTCACCCTTAACCCCTCAAGGCGCTCAGAGAAAAGCCATGACCAGTCATTGCAGAGCAGTGCCGCCACTCCATGGAAGTGGTGTTAGAAAGGTCCCTCACCACATCCACTGGGACAGAGTGAGGCCTCCTTTCCTCCTTAACCCCAACAACTGGAAGAGGCAACTTCAAATTTCGCCACAGGTCCCAAGCTTGAGAGGTGCTGGGTAAAGCCCAAACCCACAAGGGAAAGAAATGTGGTTGCCAGGGTCGGGCTTGGAACTGAGCGTCGGTCTTAAAACCTGTTTAAGGAACTCAGGCTTCAGCTTGAGCAGTCATCAACGTCTCAGATGCTGCTGCGGTCCCCAGCCTCAGAGGGGAAAGCCATGAAAAACAGCCAATGCACCACTAGAGCTCAGAGACTGGTTCAACTGGCTTTTAACATCCACCTTTTATTTCAGTGAGCCTATCGCGATTTTCACTTCTCACTCTGTCACAACTGAAACCAGAACATCTGTTTTCTTTCCTGCGTACCTAGCACAGCACCTACAGAAACGACAGAGGAGCAGCAGCCTCAGCTTTGCCTTTCACTGCTGCAAGGTTTGGGCAGGACCATACGCCCACCCACGCCAAGCTCACGGGCCATTTGTGCCTGGTTTTCCTTCAGCCTCGCTACAGCTTATTCTTATGAGGATGCTCAAGAACAAAGTGTTTTCCAAGAGGACCTAATCTCCTCAGGAAGTAAACATCACGTCATCATCACTCAATTGCAGCCTCGCCATGAGAAGCAACTATAAGCGACTGCATTACACCGTTCTACATCTAATGCATCTTAATGTCTTCAAGGTAAAGAATGCAGAAGCAAAAGGCCAAATTCCATAAGCGTCCCTGGGCACAGAAACTCTGCACCTTCCCTTCGTTACTATCACACCTGCACCAGGCAAATTCTGAACAGCATTACATATATATTTTTTTTTTTAATTATTTGTATACACAATAGGTAACACTTTCATAACACCACAATACAAAACGCTGGGCCCTAGTAAGCAGCATCAATTCTTAGCTGGCTGAGGAAAGAAACACCACTTCTGCTATTTTTTTTCCTACATTAACCGGTATCAACAGCTTGAGCACTAAACAGAGAGCGATATAATGGCTTAAAAGAAATAAATTACCCTCTTTTCCCTCTCACATAAGACGATGTCCCTGAGGACTGCTTCTTCCCATTTACAAGCCTGGTGCCTTGAAGTCTAGGAAGGCCCAGCTCAACATATGGCAGAGTCCATCAGTGGAAGTTAAATGCCTGCCTCACATGTCATAAACTCCAGGCCACCCCTTCCAGCACCTCTCCTCGCCTGCCAGCTCCGCCATGCATTTTACCATATTGGCTCCTCTTGCCCATACAGAATTTAACAAATCTTGTTAAAGCTGCTCAACAAAAGCAGCTAAACAAACAAACAAACAAAAAATGCGCTAGGATGAGAGGAACAGCATCACAAGTGATGTGTCATTTGAGGGGAAAAAAATGGCTTCAGCTGAGCAAGTCTGAGGTATAAACATACGCATATTCATTATGTGCACATCCAGCATTTACCGTGCACAAATACATTCATTTTAAAAAAAAAAAAAATTGTATTGAGAGAATGGGGGAAAAAAAACAAACCTGAAAAACTCCACCGCTGGTTGCAGCCCCGGCAGCGACCCGGCGCTGGGAGGGGGCTGCGGGTGACAGCGGG
>VWZK01002855.1:103382-166235 GCA_013396935.1 Baryphthengus martii
TAAAAGAGCGAGCGAAGGAAGGAAAACCAGGATGCAGCGCGAAGGGGGAGGGGAGACCACAGAGAGGAAGAGTGAGGGGAGGGGGGGGAGGAAAAAAAGCCGAAACAACAAAACCAAAGCGAAACAGCCCTGCTCTGGTGACCTCGGTGCAGATGTTCTTTCGGGAAGATGCTGCCAAAGCGAACGGCGGGTGTGCGGTTCGGGAAATAAAGGGGCAAGGGGTTGCCTTTGCTTTGGTATCCCTCGGCTGCTGAGCAGAGTTCCGTGTTGGAGGGTTAGTGCTGCCGTCCTGAGCTTGGTGTGAAGTGACTCTTCTAGTGCCTGATGGGTCTCTCTGGTAATCACGGCATTTATGGAACAGAAGGGTAGAAGAGAGCCCAGCAGCAATAACGTGTGCTGGTCATGCGGCTTTAACATGCGTCTCACACGCCCTTCTAATCGTATTTTAAAGTACTTGTCCCTTTTGCTCAAAAAATAAACCCTCAAATGCTGGAATTACAGCGGAAAAAAACAAATTGTTAAACTAGTTCAGCCAACCTTGAGACAAAAATGAAAGCAAATACTCCATTGAGGAGGTTTGCACAACCTCCAAATTGCATCTGGTTCTCTCCTTACTGATCGCACACAGTAACTCACAGAAACAATGGAAACGTGGTGCTTGCTCACTGAAGGCTCATAAATAAAGCCAAACAAATGACAAAATCCATTTTCAGCTCCAGACTGAGACAGCACACAAAGCCATTTGAGACCTCGGTCCCCATCAGGAGCAGAATGGCTATGTGATGCCCTCTCTCCTCAGTGGTTGTAAAAGCTTTTCCCACCCAGAGGCCATCCAGGTTTGACTGGAGGTGAAGGTGGGTCTGTGTGCGGAGAGGGCGTCTCTGCTGGAGACCAAAGCAGTGCTGACACCTTCCCTCTTTAAAGGAGAGGGCTTTGGCCTTCGCCAGCATTGCACAACGGCCGATACAGTCTTGTCTCCTGCCCACATCCTCCTCTTGCTTTCTTCTCTTCCCCCCTTTTTCCTGCCCTCTGCCTGTGAGTTGGGTCCTTTGTTTTCCAGTCCCTCTCGGTCTTCACTCGAGTCACACAGGCTTCCCCACACAGAGGCAGAGGGATGGCGGCCTCAGCTGTATGGGCACACCCCACAGCACCCCTCCGCCTGTGCCTCAGAGCACCTCGGAGCTGGCAGAAAAACGGCACCTTTTACAATGGGACTGGTTGGATGTTTCTCTGCGAGCAAACGCACAGCCGTGCTTGGACAGGTGCTTGAATAGCTGCGTTCGAGAGAAAGACGGTTATGATGGCATAAACTTTATGTAACATACCCACCTAGGGGCTACATGGCACCATGAGCATTCTGTGCATTCAGCAGGGAACTGTTCCCACCACTTTTGCAGCTGGTTGCAGTTGGAATACCAGTCAGAGCTGTAGGCTGATGTTATTTTAAATTATTAGCTTTTTCTTGCCGAGGTTGTAAAAACCAATGTCAGCACAAGTTGATGATTTTGCCTGTCTGAGTCTAAAAGTTGAGTGTATTTTCAATGGCCGCAGAAGGGGGTCTGGCTGGCAGTAGGTAGGGATTTAGAGGAAAACCCTGCTAGACAGTCTTGAGACCGGTTTAGCTGAACAGGTTTTAAAATGTTAGGTGAGAGAGGTGGCCTGAGGTGCAGTCTGGGCTGGGACCGAGGTCACCTGGGAGATTTCCTTCATGGAAAGCAAGGGGCGTATTTGCAACTTTGGAAAGGGGGAGGGGGGCACGAGGCTTTCTGAAGTCATGGTGGAGCCACCTCAACTCTCTAGCATGGCTGAACACCTTGCCGTCTGGAGGCTTTTCAGATGTGACAGGCAGGACTGGGAGGAAATCAGGGCCACAATGCAGCTGCTGCAATCGGATGGGGAGATATGTGTTACATAACAGACGTCAGATGGGAGCAGGCAACTTAATTACATTCTCACTCTTGTGCCTCCGTGCATCCCTTTACCAGTAAAGTATGCCTGGGATTGTTCTTCATGCATGAGATGGAATGAAATGTACCTGCTACTAAATACACGGAGATGCTCCCGAGGCAGCCTAGAGAGCTGTCGCTCACCGCTAAGGGTGCAGGGGAAGGCAGGGCAGGGACGATGCTGGGTGGGCAGAGCAGAAGGGAAGTAGAGGGGGAAACTTTTCCTCCCAGGTAAGGCTCAAAGTGACTCCTGCAATCACAAGAGAATCTATATTTGGCTTCCTCCAGGCTGAAACGTCTGCCTTTATTGGCCTTGGTTGCACAGGAGGGGACCCGAGACTCCCGTGTTCCACAGCACCCATCGTCCCACTGGTTTCTGCCTTCTCGTGACTGTGCTTGACAGGTGCTGGCCCCACATGCCCCCAGGGACATTTCACCTCCCTGAGCAGCATGTGGGGGCTGCGCTGCTCCTCCTCACCCGCGGTGCTGCCTGCAGCAAGTTGGTGTGTGACAGAATCGTAGAATCAGAATCATTTAGGTTGGAAAAGACCTTTAAGAGCATCGAGTCCACATGTTAACTTAGCACTGCCAATTCCACTGCTAAATCATGTCACTAAATGCCACATCTACATGACTTTGAAATACCTCCGGGGATGGTGACTACACCACTTCCTCGGGCAGCTTATTCCAGTGCTTGACAACCCTTTCAGCAAACTAGCTTTTCCTAATGTCCAATCTAACATGCAACCCTGCTCCCTACTCTGGCTTTAGGCAGCCTGGGCATCCCTAGCACCGCATCCCTCACGCACTGGCGATGTGCACATCAGCGCTGCCGCCACCAGCTTTCCAACTGCATCCGACCTACATTTGCCGCCTTCTCACTGCCGCAGCTCGATTTTATTTAGAGCAGCTTCACGTCTCTAGAGCATCTCTGCGGACCCATCAGTGAGAAGGAGCTCGGTGCGCAGGACGCAGCTGGAAACAGAAGCTGCCAGCATGTCTCTGCTGACCCTCTTTGACAGGCCACCATGGCACTCTTCCATTCCTCAGAAATGAGTGACTAATCCAGAACCAAGAGATTCAGCCAGCTCAACCTGGAAAAGCAAACAACCGCTGGAACTTCTCCTTGATGCACTGGGAGGGATTGGTCCCACCGTGTCAACTGGGCACGGAGAGGCCCGTGCAGCTCCCTCAGCGACCTGCAAATGTCCGTGCTTCTCCAGAGCTCACAGACCTATTGACGATGCTGTTTTCCAGCTAGGGAAGATTTTTTGGAGGCTCTACATGCACTTAATATTAATGTGAAACAAATCCCTCCACTGGCATACTTTTAAGATCTTTGACTTGTTTTTCAGTAGTAGGATGTGCCGCTGAAATGCTTTTTTACTGTTTCCCTTGCCCTTGAACCACAAGGGAAAGGAGCTGAGTTTTACCTACAGCAGTCTAAAGATACTGTTGAAAACTTCTGCAAATCGTAAAACATACAGCAATTAATCCAGCCCTAAATGCCATTACGAATTCCCATTACTTTCAGGATGGGAAAGGCTGCTTGCCTTTCAAAAAAGGCGTGATGCTTTACAGAAACACTAGGCAAATTTAATTTGGGGGGGGAAGCTGAACCCAGCAGAAGCCTTTTTGGTCAAAGTATGTAATCATTCCGTTTGCAGCCACCTATTACACCATATACGGTTAATACCCAACAGAAGTATACTGGTCATCTGTTTAGGGGTTTCCATTAGTACAGTTTGGGAGACAGTATGCGCTACAGGTGATACATTTTTTTTAAAAAAAGTCCCAAGGAAGCGGTCAGCCTGCTCTGGAGCGTTATCTTCACCTTGCCACCCCCAGCTGGGAAATGGACCGTGATAAGCCCTGTTGGTGTGAGCTGAAATATGCCCATCCTGGGGTCTGCAGCAGTCTCTGGTGGAGTTAAGGGCCTCTCCTTGCTCTCCCCAGCAGCCGCCCTCCCTCAGCGGGCTCTGCTTTATCAACCCTGTGACTATACATCCCTACACCCATCCCACATGCCCGGGGCCGGCCCTATCGGCAAGTGCAGCAATGGCTGGTCCCTCCTGATAAGCCTGCAAATCCCAAAGAGAGTTTGAGGTGGGTAACGCCTTCACTTGGGTCATCTCCTCACCCAGCTAGATCATTCTTCATCAGAGGGGCAGCATTTCCCCATACACCTGCCGCCAGGTGACCAGGGAAATCACCAGAGGCTCAGTCCTACCAAAGGAAAGCAGAGTCTCATTGACCTCTGCCCTATGGCTGCATGCTCCCCAAAGATCAGCTCATAGGTGAGCGCACAGGGTGGGAAAAATAGAGCAAAAAACGAACCAGAAGAAAAAGGAACTGGCAAAAAAGGGCACGGCCATAAATTTCTGTGCTCAGTTCCCTTTGTGACAACTGAAGATAAGCAGCCCTCCCTTTTCTCCATAGCGTTTGCCCAGCTAACTTGCTTAGCCAGCCAGCTTTCTGGGCGTAGAGACGCTCCTACCATCTCGGTGTTTGTGTAACTCCCGGCAGAGCGCGGCTGTGATGATCTCTGTCAGGGTGCCTCCACTTCATTAGAATAATAAAACAATATGGGAACAAGAGATTCTCTCTTTCTCCTGGTGACAACTACTGTCAACCCCTCACAGCCCCAGCAAAGATTTTTAAGCAAAGCTGGTAAGCACAGCTCTTGCTGGGCTGAGCCTGATTCTTTTAAAGACTAATTCAGCCTGATAAGAGCACCCGGGAGAAAGCCTGCCCTGGCAGCGTAATTAAAGAAGTACAAATTCTTTCTAAAAGCTCACGCTGGCAGAATTTTTACAATTAATGACCACTTGTCACTGGTGGGGCTTGTCGGGAAGGAATCGCTCTTCATCTTACGTACCCAATCTGGGTCAGCAGCCCCATCGCCTGTTGGAGGCCGGGGAAGCGAACAGGCAGCGCGTCACTGCCCCTATAAGCTGTTAATGACACCGTGCTCATTAGCACGGATGACAAACATTGTGCTCTTGTTTCTAAGCAGAATTTTTGCCAGCTCGCTTTGACTTTCTAGGCTGTGATTAAACATAGCCAGAAAAATAGGGTACTTACCTGGCCTACTTTTTTTCATTTCTCTCCCTCTCATACATTTTTCATTGGAAAAAATCTGCACAGTAAAACAAGCATCTATATGATTACATAGACGACTGGATGAACGTGGGACAATCAAGTTATTTTATCAGTGTGGCTTATGAAGGAGTGAGAAAAAAATCCCCAACTTTTTATGGTTAGGAGGTCTAATTGAAAAGACCCACTGGAATCTCAAAGAAGAAAAATATATGTGTATCTATATATCTGCACCAAACATCTCTGTGTACTAAAGAAAAAGAAGAAAGGATGGTAAATTATTTTTATTTTAGCAAGCAACCTTACTGTTGTGGTATCAATCAAATGCTAGGTAATTCAAAAAATATGCTGACACGCTCTGTCCTTTCCTTGCCCTGCTCTGCCTACATTTTTTAGCACATACAGTGCATCCACTTGAAAGCGTGGTGGATCCTTGCACACAGCAGGATTTTGCAGTCTCCTGCGGGACCCACCATGTTACAATAGCGTTCAAAGCTTTATAAGCTTCATTTAGTTTCAGCAAGCCTGTCGGAGCATTGTCTGTGCTTAAAGAGGCATTTAAAACTAAAGCGAAGCTTTGAAAGCTTCAGAGACAATGACGCTGGACTCCCTAAACCCATGAGTTCACTGCACGGTTTGAAGTGATGGCATCATGTAGAAAACATGACACGCTGCTCTGAGAGCCCTCTGGTACCTCGGATAGAAAGAAGGGGGGAGCAGGAAATCTGGGGCGCGCACGGAGTTTCTATCGCAGAAGGTCTCGCCTGTACCGAGGGGAAGAAAAGCATCCTTAAGTTTTTCCTGCTCTTGAGATTTGTACCCGTGCACGTTTTTTCTCTCATTCTGGAATTATTTCTAAGCCATCGCTGCGTACATTTTAAAGCTGTTACGAATAAAACAAAACAATGCCCAGAGCACACACAATAAAAACGAGCGGCAATGAAACAGCTATGCCATGAGGAGTTGTCCGGCTTCTGCGACTCCTCCGTCCTGCGGCACCGCTCTGGTGTTAGCGGTTTGCAAATCCCTGGGCTGAGCAAAGGGCAGCATTTAATGCAGAACTGTGCTATCTATGAGCTGAGGGAAATAGCTGCAGAATAGACATTGGTAAAGCTGTGCTTTCCTGAAAGGCACTCATTTTTTTCAATGTACACCCTCACCTGTCACCATTTCTAGGCAAGGGCATGTCATTTGTATAACCACAGCGATAAACTGCTCCGATGACATCTCAAGGCAAGAGGAAAACATCCCCTTGAGATCACAAAATAAGCATCCACCCCACCCACGCCACCTCGTTGGGGCTGTGGTCGCCTGCATCCTTGGGCTGCAGTGACACAAAGTCCCCGCTCACGCCTCATAGGACTTCCCCAGTGAAAACCCCAGTGCTTGGCCATGGGCAGCAGCTTCTCGGCCACCTCAGCTACCGGCAAGCATGAGGAGGAAAAGGAGACCCACATGAAAACAGGAATGATCCATGTAAAATACCATCTTATGAATCAAGTCAGCTACTTAATGTCCGTAAGCAGGTAGCAGAGGACAGTCCGTAGCAAATCGGTGCAATAAATACTACCTTTGTGAAAAGCCATTGAGCCTGAGTGGTTTTAGAAATAAAACAGTAAAAGATTTCACAGCATGACAAATATTGTCTATGAAAGCTGGGCACACCCGGGTGCCAAGGCAGCGCTCGGAGACCTGCGCCGTGGCTCACGGGCTGCATCTCATTTGTAGGACCAGGGTATTTCATCGGGGCACAGCTGCAGGCAGAACTCAATGGAGCGGAGAAGGAGACGGCCTGAGCCTTGGCAGAGTTACCATGTGGTTTAATTTTCAACTTCAGTAGCTGTAGAAGGTTTTAATAGGAGTAATATGTAGTTTTACTTAACCTCAGCCCAGCAGAGCTGTTTTTCAACTAAAAATAAGGAAAATAAACCAGTTGGAGGCAGATAAGGAGCATGGGACATCGTAGCCTGAAGGTTTGAAGCCTGGTGAAGGTGTAAAACAACCAGAAGCAGCGCAGTACTGCGGTATGTCAGAAAAAAGCTTAGCTGTCAAGGATGCAGTCGTTCCACGTGTGTGCAAATGAGTTAGAGAGAGGAAAACGCACTGATGACATTCAGAAAGCACAGCGAATAAGAAAGATTTCAAAATACATCCACGTTGGAAATGCTACTGTCAAAAGCTTTCTTAAACACAGTAAAATATTGCTGTAGCTCTTTTTTGAAGTCCTGAAGTGCTACTATAACAAAAATAAACACGCTGGTAAAATATGGGAGAAGAGTGATGCCAAACTCCCAGAGAAGTGACTGACCGATTTACCCGAGCTGTGCGGCAGGGCTGGCTCCAAAGCTGGCTTTGCAGCCCAGGATCCGATGGTAATGGGTCACAGATGTTCTCCTGTAAGAAAAAAAAGTAGTTGAATGCATTTATTTCTTTTGTGATACAGGCCAGAGGGCTGTTAGGAGAGCAGTTGGAAACTTGCAAGTTCCAGTTACTTGACTGAATAATCCGATTGAGAAAAAAAAAAACGTTGCCATGTAAACTTATACACACACCTCCACACCCCCAGTTTTGACAGCAAGTAAGAGTTTCACTTCCATCTGAAACTGGGGGGGGGTGCTGGAATTTAGGTTACCTAGAAAAACAACGCATGTGGCTTGTGAAGTACCAGGGATTTTTCATGCCACAGCCTTAAGGCCACCTCCTTTTTTACACCCTCAGAGAAGCCAGGAGGGCTGGCTGCTGCCCAGCTCGGTGCCAGGGCATCACGATGCACATGCAGGTCGGGCTGTCCAGCCAGGGCAGGGCTTGTAACGTGCTGTGCAAGAGCTGCAATGAGGCGGTATCACCTCTGGGCATGACCCATCTTCTCAGCTCGCCTATTCCCAGACAACTAGTGCGGCCATAGCAACAAGTTTCTCACGGAGCACCCTCCCCCAGCACCTTGCACTTTCAGTAAATTAAGCGAGGGGCTAATCCTTTAGGGAAAAGAAAAGCCGGAGTATGAGGAAGAAAAGAAGTGTGTCCCTGAGGACAAGGACTGCTCTTACAAAGTTGTCCTGACCATCCAAAAGCATGGGCATTTATTTGATTTTACCCATGTCAGGACTGGTTTTAATGGGAAACGAGGAGAGGCACTGCCTTGCACCCAGGCTGCACAGGGAGCAGGGAAGTGGGTGGCAGACTAAGATAGAGCAGTACAACTCACCTGACATGGAAATGGGAAGGATGACAGGAGCCAAGCTCAGCCCACAGCATCGACAACAGTCCTTTCTGGATGCCTATGTTGAATAAAGCAGTAAAATCCTAGGCAAGGGTTGACAGTCCTGCAGATACAGGGTACTCCAGGGCTCCAGTTCCACCACCACTCAAGTCAAATGTCACGTGTGAATATGGGATGCTCCTTCCAGGGGTGGCAGCCCTGGGCGCCCAGCTACAAACAAGCATTCCTCAAAAGGGCACAAAATATACATGAACTTACTACTCCAGTGACCTACAACTGAATGATATCCCACAGACAACTCGGCTGAGGAAAATTGGGGAGGCAATACCTTCTGACATCTGGGTCCGAAGCCACATCAACCCCCCCTCACTTGAAATGGTTTGATTTCTAGAGGAGTCTCTGCAGAAACCCTTGCCGTGTGGCAGACCTCAGAGCACAGCAGGAAGGCCCAGGCCATCCTGGGAAAAGCTGTCAGAACAACATTTTTCTCTTGTTTCTATAGCCAGGGATCAACCTAGATCCTTATGACTTTATAATCTACTTGCAAATGCTACCTAGAAAAGCATTGCAGAAAAATCACATGATTTGGAAGCAATTTTAAGCACGTTTGTTTCTTTTCACAGAATATCTGCAATTCACTGCAACTGTAATTGCTGTCATTGTCTTCTATCTGAAAACGAAGCTGGCACTCATACAGCCTCCTTCCAAATAATTGCAGGTACTTTCAATTCCTTAGGGGAGCGCATTTTTGGCGTGCAGGGCTTTCCCTCACAGCACCTCTGCCTTTTCCCCCGGGATGTGCCTGCATCCATCTGCTGCACTGACATCCCAGGGGCCACGGCCCTTTGCTCACCAGCTATTCCCAGTGGCACGGCACTCGTAGCTGGAACGGGAAGCGGTACAGCTCCAGCACAGTCTGGATGAGGAATCACGCGGATCCCATCAGCCGCAGGAGCTGGGTGCCTAATCCTCCACGTGCCATGCCAGAAACATACTCTGCCAGGTGCCCGAAGGCCACGCGGGGCTGCTTTCCCAAACCTGTCCTATGTGCTGGGTGACGCTCAAATGAAGTGCAACTGCCCTGTTGCCCTGAAGGGCTTGATGAAGCAAATAGACCTCTGAAAACAACACATCTATCCAAGGAAATACATTCTGGTTCCCCTAATGAATTACATGTTTACGTCCAAAATCTGTTTCGTTTCCAGCGAGGACTCAGAAGATGGCTAACACGCAGTATTTCCTTAGATCCTGCCAAAACAGCCATCTGGTGGCTGGTTAAATGCAGAAGGATCGGGACTTTCTTTAGGATATCGAAGACTATAATACAACTAGGTTACAAATAATAGGTTGCGTTTCATATGTAAAACTGTTAGCCTTTTAGCATTCAACACTCAGCTTTGCGCTCGGCTTTCTGAAGCGTTATTCTTTATGCTGCTGACTACACACTTGCACTTACACGTTTTCTTATTTTTTGGCTCAGTGGAGCAAGCCCTCAGCTTTTCCCTCATTCCTGAGGGATATCAGGTTACCACAAATGTTGTTCTGCTTTTATAGACTTACCCGGTGGCAGATTAAAAATGCATATTTTCCATGTAGTTCTTTTCCTTGCCAGAGTTGGGTTTAATGCCACTTTTCTTCTCCCACTTGCTAGGTACTGTTAACAAGCTACTAGCTTATTCTCAGATGCAAAAAAGGCAGGCAACACATGTCCTGTTTAACCCCTGCTGGGGATGAAATCCCTGCAAGTCACAAAAGCACCGGTTCTTTTTCAACTAAGGAAATTTCTAGCGCGTTCCTGTAGCTAAACTGGGATTGAGCGCATTAATTTTTTGAGGACCTAGGGGAAAGCCAGGCGTAGGGAGGCTGCTTGGAGATGTGACAACCTTCTGCAGCTGGGTGCGTTCTTGCCCCACCAGTGCTCCCACCACAGGGCCCAGAGGGGCTCCGGTGCCTGCTGGTGGGCACCGTGCCTGCCCCCCTGCCCTGCCCTGGGGCCACGTGGGAGCCGACTGGCACCTGCTCCGCCACGGATGAGCTGGAGCTCTGGGGGACCTTCCGGGTCCCATTGCTCTCAGTTTTGTTCCAACTTGAGATCCATTCAGTTATTAAAATCAAATAGCGAGTTCAAAGGAAAAAGCAGCCAGAAATACGGTGTGGGCTCATGAGAGCTGTGCAATGAGGTCTGTGGGGTGGTGAATATCCACCTGCCTTTTCCTTGCCTACCATTGCCACGGCTCTGTTTAGCAGTTTCACCTAAGTCCTAGAAGAAAAAAAATCAGGATAAAATCCAATGGGGTAGGTTTGACTGTCCACAGACATTACCCAGCAGTGCTCCAGCAGCGTGCACCACCGTTCAGCTGCCCTGAGCCTGGCAGCTGAGCTGAGAAGAAGCCCAAATGCTGCAAGGCCAACATCTGCCTGTGTCCTTCGTGTTACAGAGGGTTGGTTCATCGACTCCATGCTCTCAGGTCAAGACACTGCAAACCCATTTTCATGCACATGGGGTAATGCTAGGACCTTGTCCTCTGTCCCAAAATTCTTCGAGTCCAGGAGTAGGCTTACTGTCTTGCACTTCAGTGCATTCACCAGTGCACTAACAAAAAAAAACAAAAACCACCTTACTAACCAACTCTTTTTTTCTTGTTTACAATTAAACACTTTGAACCATAGAATGCTAGAATCATCGTGATTGAAAGGGACCTTGAAGATCATCGAATTCCAAACCCCCTGCCATGGGCAGGGACAC
Organism: Baryphthengus martii; assembly: GCA_013396935.1. Classification (NCBI taxonomy): domain Eukaryota; kingdom Metazoa; phylum Chordata; class Aves; order Coraciiformes; family Momotidae; genus Baryphthengus; species Baryphthengus martii. Next base: position 114,394 of record VWZK01002855.1, read on the forward strand.
CCATGTCACTGTCCATGTCGCTGACAAAGATGTTAAACAAGACTAGTCCCAGTACTGATCCTTGAGGGACTCCACTTGTCCCTGGCTCCACCTGGACATGGACCCATTGACAACCACTCTTTGAGTGCAGCCATCAAGCTAATTCTTTATCCACCGAGTGGTCCGTCCATCAAACCCATGTTTTACCAGCTTGGAGACCAGGATGTCATGCGGGACAGTGTCGAACGTTTTGCTCAGGTCCAGGTAAATAACATCAGTCGCTCTTCCCTTCTCCATTGATGTTGTGACCTTTTTGCAGAAGGCCACCAGGTTTGTCAGGCACGATTTGCTCTTCATTAAGTAGCACTGAGGCTAATAATATTCTTTTACAGATATGCTAGAAACTGTTAGTATAGGAATCTCAAGAGGCAATTTAATCACTGTCATGATCCCCCAACACACCAAGAGGCGGGATGTAATTGCTTTTCCTACAGCAAAAAAGGGTGACAGTTTCAGTCTGAAAATATATTTGTGATTTGGTAACTGCCGTGTGTGAAGAGCATGCGCTAGAGGACTAGGCAGACAAAGAGGGACAGTAAATCATATGGATGTAAAAGCATGTTACCACTGAAGTTAGAATACTATTTAAAGGAATTACATTATCTGTTGGCATAATATCTTATATTCTCTTAAATGAGCATATAAAGAAGTAGATCACTGCTCAGCGCAAACTTCTGAATTGGTGCCTCACTGCTTTTTAGGCTTGCAGTGGTTTCAGTAGAACTTGATCTCTTGAAAAGCTCTGAAGAGACATAGATTCAGAAGTGCCTTGCATGGCATTTAGCAGAGCTGTACTCTGAACCCCTGGGGATGTCAAAGCAAATGCTGGAAAACACTTAATAACCTGCTGAGGGGCTAGAAGCAGAAGAGACTGTATTGTGCTCAAAGCACGCCAGGAAGTCTTCAGCTGGAGAAATTGTAGCGTGGAGTAAGGTATTTTCCTTAGTTTGCAAGTAAAATGGAGATATAAGGAAAAAAATAATTCATTTGAAGAAAAAAAAATTAGCAATATGGTTTACGAGGCTCGTGGAAAGCTAGACTCAGGCTGGTCCCTTGCAGAGGCGAGGCTGCAACACAACTGCACTTGGAGTTGCATTTGACAGAAGCACATCTTTTCATCAAAACTCTTCGGTCTCAAAGCCTTCTGATGCTGCACAGCGCGCTACTTTTATCCACAGAGGGCTGAAGCTGCATCTCACACCTCATTGCAACACACAGCAGCTGTTTCTGCAGCAAGACGTTACAAAACATGTAGCATTTGAGGGTTGTTTTTTTCCACAGAGACTCTTTGCATTACTAATCTCTGAGGAATCACAAGTTTTCCTCCAGAGAAGCTCCACAGTGTACAGCGGATTACTAGTTTCTGCCTTGGCATCAGGTGCATCCTGGGGCTGAGCTGTAAGAAGAATCAGCAACAAGAGAAAGGCCAGAAGCACAGTATCCTGCGTCATCTTGCGTTACACCGCCTCCCAGACCCGCTGTGGAAAGCACTCCAAAGTTATTCTGTCTCGATAAAAATTGGGTGCGATTCCAGAAGTTTTAGCCAAAAGGTAAGCTGGAAGCCACACACCAAGGAATTCTGCAGCACAAATCTCCCAGATTTTTATCCCTGGAGCAAAACATAGAGATTTCAACTAGGAAGGCATAAAGGAGTGAGAGGGAAGTTGTGGGGGTGAAACCCAGGGCACGCTCGATGCAAATGAATGGAGATAAAAATCCCAATTCCCTAGAGGTGAATAGGGTTCAAGTAAAAAGGGGGTTTACTAGGCTGAGGAGAGGATTCCTAAAAAGGAAATTATTTTCCTCCTTTTCATCGACAAAAAGACTGTTCCAGTGATAGAGTTACCATGGAAACCAATTTTGAGAATAACAAGAAAGCATTTATGGTACAGAGCTTATTTTAAAGGATGGTGAACCAGCAGCATCTCGTTCCCCTAACTGGACTGATAACCTGATGAGATGGCCCAAAGAACTAAAATAACACATTTTATCATGTGGAACGGCGATGCTAAATGGAGCTGTCACAGTTTCGCATTGCTGTGCCTTTATGACCTTCAAAAACTCTCCCAGGACACAGCTTTAGCCAGGCTGACAGGCACTGCATCTCTTAGCAAGTGAAAGCCAGAGTTTGGTGAGCACCTCTCCTTGAGTTAATTCAATTAGCCTGTCCTTTTCTTTTGTGCCATTCAGTTTAATGGTTAATTTCTGCCAGGGTAGCTCAAGTCCTAAGGAAGGGAGAGGAGACACTAACCTTGCACAGCCGGAGGTATTCTGAATGAGAGAGCATCCCTCTGCAGTAGGCAATAAAAAGCCACTGCAATAATGGTTATTGTGAGCGTGAGGTCACTAGCACCTAAAATTTTCATTCCTGTTAAATGGAAATGCAAGCGAATAAAAGCTACTTATATCTATTGCCCCAAGGTTTCCCATCTTGGGAGTACCCACGTAAGGCTGCAAGTGATAATACTTATCCTCTATAGAGAAAAAAAAGAGTCTGCTTTACATTGATCTGAGATTCAAGCATGAGGTGAAGAAAGGAAAAGACATTTCCAGAGTCTCTCACAACACTTAATGTTAAAATGGTGACTTCAGAGTAGAAGTCATGAGATTTTTTTTCTTCCCCTCATCTTCGATTTTTGCTCTGTTTTACTTTGTATTTTTATTGCTTCTCGTAGATCTTCAAAGACTGAGGGACAGGAGGCTGGACTCACGCTTTATCTTTATTTCAGACTTCAAAGAAAAAGAATACACGGACATCAGTTCTGAAGTAAAGGGGGAAAATGTTCTACTAGCACTTGACACAGAATTTTACATGCAAGGCTCTCAGGAGCTTGCCAGCCAGACATGAGGCTGTTCTCTGCACACAAGTAACCGAGGAGCAGTATCGCCGCTCACAGGCACCCACAGCGCTGGAAGGAGAACCCTGCGGCCCAGAGTCAACATCTAACAGTTAAAACCCCAGATAAGATGACACCTGTCAGGTGGAGCAAAGACGAGAGGCAAACCGTGGGCTTTTGCAGGATGTGAGCGCAGAAGGGGATGAGAAAATAAATTAATCAGCCGTGAACGCTGTTTAGAGTGCTTAGGAAATCAAGCAAGCTGTAAAGACTGTATGCAGAAATGTTTCTTTTGTCAAGCAGACTGATTCTGCTCCCTACCAAAAGCTGGAGGATATGGCGGAGGGGGTTGGTATAGGAAATATTTGCATGGCAAGTCAGAAATCAATGCTTTTCATTTATGATTTTCTGATTTGGAAAGTTGGTCCAAAACAGAGGTCAGACAACGCCCACTCCATTGGGTCAAGACTGACAAGGTGAAAGCTTTCTAAAAAAAGAACCAAAAGCTTGAAATTAAATTCCCCTTTTTCATTTCTCAAGTTCTAATCAAGTTAACAGCCAGGTCTGAATATTAGTAAAGGGCACTTGACAGACAATTCCATTTCAGTAACTAGTATAGAAGCATTGAAGAAAGAATAAGAATGAAAATACGCAACCCCAAAATGTAGATTTTACGTCATGCCTACAGTGAAGACATATGTCCTACTCAGACATGTGTGGTTTTCCTAGATTTGAATGCTCTTCTAATGGTTTAGGCAGTTAATAAGGAAAGGGCTCCTAGACTTTTTTAAGAAAAAGAGAGCTTCAAAGACATGATAACAGATTTTGAACAAGACATTTGAAATTGAAGTTTTAATCTTGAATTATTTCAACTATTTTCACTTCTACCGCCTCCTATCTAAGGACAGAAGAGTAAACCAGTGCTTCTATAGCACCTTTACTGGAAAACAGCTGAGGGACTCCAAAGATGAATTTGAAGCTGGTTTGTTCAAAAGAGCTGTTCAAAAAAAAATGACTCACTCACTGAACCTTTGACGGTAGTTACACCAAAAGCAGAACCTATCATCCAGCCTTTTTTCATTTTCTTTTCTTTAATAGTTGAGGATTCTAATTATAAATACCTAATTGAAATCAGTGCATAGTGGAAAAGAAATAAAGCTTCTTGCCTTTCACCAGCTGATACTGAGACTGGTGTTTTGAAGCTCTTGGTATAACTTCTCTGGTGTTATTTCTTAGTATCTTTCTCAAACAGATACAATATTAATGACCACAGAATAACAATCAGGTCTGCTACACAGCCTTGACTTTTGTTTTTTTAATCACTGACATCAGGAATCGACTGGCTTTTAAAAACATAGTGCAAAGCATATTCCCTAGAATATATTTTAGGAGGAAAGCAAGCCCACAGAGGAATGTAGTTTAATATGATGATTAATTGATGTCCGTGCAAAAAATTAATCAAAAAGCATTTCTGCCACTGGGAGTATGTCTGTGACCAAGTACAGCATAACAGGGCAGGGCAGGGGGGGGAAATCTGACTCGATAGTCAATTATTTTTTCTGAGAAACTGAGAACAAGATATGGAAATCTGACTTTTATCTCCCTTCAAAAACCCTCCAAAATGCTAGGGTCAGCCAGAGGCATTATTTTGTGTGGCCAGTAATGGTAATGCAACAAAATATGATGTGATTGACATTTTTCCTCTATTTTTTTTTTTTGTAACAGAAAGAAGGAAAAGAATATTTTTTTGCACTGTATACTGCAAAAATGAGGAAAAAAAAAAGTTTGAACCTAAAAATAAAAATGTGATCTCCAGAATGCCACTGAGGTGCAGTGTGAAGGGAGATGACACAGAAGTGGTCAGGGAAAGAGGTGGATCCCCATAAGACACGGCTTTGGTGCACAGGTGGTAACTCAGGCCCTTTTCACTTCAAGCACTTCTTCCTCCGCTGGCTTTCTCTAGCAGCCATGGCTTTTAACAGCTTTTGCCCATGGGCTTCTGCAGCAGCACAGTTCAAGCTCACCACTTCACCTGAAAAAAGATGCCCCTCAGATAGGATTTACTGTCGAGCTGGTTGGCAATAGACCAGGAAGGTTTTTTGAAACAAAAGGCAGGCCTGTTTTTTACAACAAAGTCTTTCACATGGAAAGGCTCTTCATTTTTTGGAAGAACTTGGGTTTTCATCAAATAGATGGAGATAGAAGATCACTCAGCAGGTTTTTCTTGAAAGCTGCTATTTATAAATACTTAACCAGCAAATTTTTTTCTGAAAGGAAAATTTTTCTGACTAGGTTAGGTGAGATAATGACCGGATGACCAAATTATCTATAGTATAAAAACTGTTCATTAATTTATGAGGCATTATGAAGCTTTTGAAGTGACCCTGAGAAGCTCAGTGGTGCCTGTGGTGGTGTTCAGAGACATTTCTGCCACCTAGTCTTCTTGACCTACGACCGTCTGCTCATCCAGTTTAAAGAGGCAAGTCTAACATATAGATGCTTGCCTTCCTATACGCCTGTGCACTGCAAGGTGTGTGCACTGACAAGCCTGTCAGCAAGAGGAGGACTAAGACAGACAACCATCTGTACAGATTGCGGTGTGTTGCTTGTTCAGCCTACGTAGTTTCTGTAAGCAGATCCGAAAGGGAAGTGACAGTGGAAGGATGGAAGGGACAAGGAGAAAAGCAAGGTGAAGAGAAAGACTATCACTGCTGTGAAGGCAGATCCCTCAAGCACAGGAATATTTCCACAAGCACTGTATCTAAATGGCAGCTAACTGCAAAGGGAAGAATCCAGTCACCTGTATGGCACCAAAGGATTAGCCAAGGACTTCAACTGTTGAAGCCACCAGGCAGGTGGACTTCTGGGGTGTGCTGATTCTCTAGAGCAGGCAAGACATCTACTCACTGTCTCAACAAAGCATTGTGTAAGTTTAGAGTGCCACGAACCCCCAGACTAATAATCATAGCTCCACGAGCAGAAGAAGTAATGCAGTCAGGCTGCCAAGAGACCAGTTTCCTAGATCCCAGTTTCTTCCCACCGAAATGGTGCACGCACTCAGCCCTGCTGCCAGACCCTCACATAAACTCTAACAACAACAAGCACTAAATGATTCCAGGTCTTTTACAGCCATCTTTGACATTTTTCCTTCCTCCTCCCACCACCAGTATGCTCTACTTTTTTCCTCAGGTCCCTAAACTGGAGGAAGGAAAGAGAAAGCCTGTATTTATCTGGCAGCCAGCCAAGCAGAACAGATAAATCACAAACTTGCAACACAGCCCTACAGACTAAACTTGGCTGAAATCCACTGCAAAACTTAAGAACACGGGGAGGGAAAAGGAGGAGAGAAATGACAGAAAACGTGATCATGATCATACAAACCTCACCACTACAAGGAACAAGGTGGAGATAAGCACCAGCCAGATCATCTGGCTGAAAATATGCCAGGGTGACAGGAGGACTCTGTAAGAAGCTCTTGCATCAAACTTCTTAGTCACCATCACAGGTTGGATTTCTTTTCCCATCACTTTCCCAGTAAGTTTCAGTTCCAGCTTTGCCACCCGGTGTCTTTTGCTTCAGAGCCTGGATTTTCCCTTTTAAAACACATAGGTTACTACACCCTCCAAAAAGTAATGACATTTCAGAGGATGCATTAATAAAAGGTTTAGCAGCTGAATTACATCAAAACCTAAACCCTCGTGACTGTTAACATTTAAATGCTCTGCAAGTACCACGAAAGGAGCCCTAGAGTCTATGCCTGGCTAGTTAAAAGAAAAGCTGAGGAAGAATAGGTTGTTTCAGGGCAGATACAGTCAGCAAATTTTCTTTAAACTGGTAAAGTTTTTAAGTAGATCAGGTACAAATATTTTCTTCCATGCCTAGGTTTGCTTCACAGTGGCTAATCACCATCGGTCCCAAAAAGTAGATTTACCCAACACCTCAGGCTAGTACTTCAGTGATAAACGTCTCATGAGATTATTTTGAAAAGCTGGACTTGATACTGCTCCTGTCAGAGCTGCAGACTCTGCTAAAAACAACTGCCTTTGATTTTCACACTTTGTACTAGTAGCTGCTTTAATTATAAACCTGAATTGTAATAAAGACCTGACCTCCTGACTTAGCTGTAACAGTTGAAAATATTTGCCTTACATGGGCAAAACCACTACAGGGCAGAAGGAAAAAAAAAGGAGAAAAAAAAAAAAAGAGGAAGACATATACATAATATAGCCGTGACATAACCACAGGAGTGACAGCAGAAGCGAGCACTTAAACCCCACTGTTTTTCATGTTAGATTCTTTAGAAATATCCCAGATTTTCTCTCAGAGAAGTTGTGAAGAAACAAACTGGGACACAAGATCTGATTGACTCTTTTCATTTTTGTTACAGGCCAACAGCAAAAAACATTTCAGGAGAAAGAAGATAATTTTAACTGTTGTTGACTTCTAACTCTGCACAAAACAAAAGTCTCAGCTTCTCTTAAAAATTAAAGTGAACACACATCTCAAACCACATAACCATACATGGTTTCATAGCTTTTAAGAAGAAAAGCTTCCAAAAGTGAACAGATGCAGCAGTCTGAAAGCGTCTTGGAATATTCAAGACGTACAGTCTTGTTTCAGAAGGGATCTGGATTTGCTTTTCTTGTCGAAAGCCATCTACACTAAAAATGCAGAACCATGAGAAAGGTAGTACAAAATAAATCAATTCCACTAGAGAAATAAGCATCAGCTTCTGATAATGCACCACCTCTTCCCTGCCTCTCTCGCCGAGAAATTCCTGTTCTGGCTGTTCCAAATCTGTGTCCTTACAGGAGAAGATGCGTTCTCCCACCAGCCTTGCTAACTAACAGCAGAAGATAGAAGCGGAAAAGAGTACATCTGCATGTCTGTCTTCTATTCTGTACCTGTAAAACAAAATCAGAACTCTATAGAAAATTATATTGCTAGACATTCTTTGCGCTTGAACTACTTAAATTTTGTGTCCAAAGCATGAGGGCTGTTTGACATGTTAAAGGTATTGTTCATGCTAGCTGACTGTAGCATCTCGAAGGAAGTCCACCTCAAGTCAAGCTACTTAATTGCTATTTATTCTATTTAATGGTTTTATTACAGTCCACAATGCTTTCACCCTACAGACAGGAAGCCACAATATTGCAGCTAAACTTACGTAGCCGGTCATCTTCATTTCCTTCTTCAATTTGGAAAGTAGCCAAAGCAGCAGAAATCAGTAAGAAACCCTCATCCCCACAAGTACCAGAAGTCTCGACAGTAGCAGAAGTGCACTAACTGCTACAGGCCATAAGTTACCTGAGACTCCTTGACAAGAGGTTCAGCCACGTGAAAGTGTAAGAACAGTCAAGAAATTCATGTGCTCAATATTCCTTCATATGAACAAACCTTCTGAGTCATCACCATCATCTCTTGCGTGTGGCAGATACATACTCTGAAAGACAGATTTTCCAAGGAGCTTCTGACACCTGTCAGGAGGTACAGAATAATTCACAGAAAAATCAGCCACTTAGCAAAAAAAAAATAAATACCCATCGAGAATCACTTAAGAGATACTGTACAAAGAGCAGAAAAAGCTCTTTCTTTAGTGTTTCACAGCACAAAATCCAAGCGGAAGAATAACCACCCAAACTACTTGTGCACCAATACTTTGGTTTGGCACCATCACTTAGTTTTGATGTGTGGCAAGAGCCAGGCCTGCCAAGGAACGCTGCGCTCAGCTCAATCCTACCTGCCTGCATTAAGCTTTTACCAGGTGGTAGCTGGTAGGATATTACTCAATTCATAACACATTATATGTTAAATATTGGATATTATCAGGAATAAAACCTTTCCAAACACACAAAGGAAATGTCTCCGTTGCAATTGTAAACACAGTGACATTTTACTATGTGCCATCACATACGTTTTCCTCAGGCAACAGATAGTTTCCTCTGGGGGAGGAAAATCTGCTTGGTGCTACCTCTGAGAGAGGAAAATCTTTTACTTGGTATCTTCCCAGTAACTTCACTGTCTTCATAGGCATAAGACGACAATAGCCAGAGGCATAGCTGAAATCCTTGCATTTTAGCACTCCCTGAACTGCTAGGAAACTTTTTCATTGGAAAAGTCACAGTAGACAGACTTCTGAGCACATCTCCAGATAAATGTCATCTTTTCAGTGATTTTGTCATCAGGGGTTACGAAAAAAGCAGACCCTTTCCAGGGATACACGCATCTATATCTTGAAGCAGGGCCACCTGCCTCCTAAAGGTACAGCTTCTCTCCTTTGGAGTCAGAAATGCTGTCTTGCAATCTGTAGCTGCAGGAGGTAGGAAAGCAGTCTCCACCTCTCTTTCTGTAGCCACGCACTGATCAGAGCTAGAAACCAGAAGGTGATACAAACTGAGGTTCTTGTGAAATTTCACCAAACAAGAATGAGACATTGTCCTGGTTTGATTCTGAAATTTGCTATTATTTTGGTCGGCTGCTTTTATAGCCTGAAATTAAAAATGTGCACAAACCCACAGACGCTTGATTTTGAACAGCACATCCCGGATGAGCGTCTTCAATCTTGGTGCACTGTGGTACAAATGGATGGATGGGTGCTCTTTACTCCCTCTCCCAAGCAGTGACAATCCTGACCTGAGAAGCTTTCCTGAGCAGTGTCAAATCCAGCACATTCACTGGAACAGATTTAGCTCTGATGAACTAGTGTTTTTCCAACAACAAAGTTTTGTCACTAAATTTACAAGCAGTTCTAGCAACACAATGAGGAACAACTTGAAATCAGACCTTGGCCTTTCTACTCATAAACCTAATGTCTTGCTGTTCTCCATCAATGGATTATGCCTCTTTCCTTGTTCATTGGCAAGATGATGGAAAAGTTAATTCTATTCCATATTGTCCTCTGCTATTTCCACTCCATAGCCTTCAACAAGTTTAACCATAAACCCCTGGAGCTTCTAGCTCTTAGTATTACTCCTAGTTAAGCAAAAGAAGAGTGAAAACCAATCTCAGGACTTTGTGATAATTATTCCCTATTACCCCTGTACATTTTTAGTCTGTCTCACAGAGTAACTGTCCAGAGTACAAGGGAAAAAAAAAAACAACAAAAAACAGGAAATGCAAAAAATCTTTTTAGAATTTTATTAACTTTAACAAAACCTGCAAACGAAAGGGTGGTCAGTTGTCTAGAGAGGATTCAGGTCCACATCTAAATGCCAACTGAGAATATTTAACAAACTATGTACAACTGTGTCAGCCATCAACTGCTGACCACTAATCAATGTAATCCAAATCTTCAGGGATTCCAAAACTTTTGTCAATTCTGCTCTCTTCAAATCCAAATTTACGTTTGGCCCAGGACTTTATTGAAAAGATGTTATCTGTAAACAGAATGAGAAACATTCAGTTTTAAATATTTAGGAAAGCATGAATTACAGTCTTGGCTTCAACAAAGTCCTTCCATTTGCATTATCTCTGTATATGAAAAAGGTACAAACTTCATTATTAAGTAGATTTAGAGCAGAAAATAGGAGGTTTTTGTTAATGACATACTTTTACTCAGTACTAAGTAAAATATATCTTCTTTTTTGGAGGTCACCTTTATCTTTTCTTGCTCCTCTTCTATGAGAAGACTGAAAGGTACGATTACAGTGTAAGCCTGCTACCGAGTGATGACAATATGCATCATAAGGATTTTATAGGTCCCTTTTCAACTAGGCACCTACTCTATGACTGTCTACAACTGCAAAAATCAATTAACTATAAGGTCCTTTCTAGTCCTGTGGATGTTTTTTCAGATAATGTACAGTTTGTTTGAAAATTTAAAAAAAAATAAAGAAGATATTCACGTAGTTTTATTTTAGTCAGCGCTTCTTTTAGCATCACACTACTATTATTTTAGCATATATTCTCCTTAATTTAACATAATTTTTCACTGCAGTGTTGACTGAAACTCGCTATGTCTTTCCTAACACCCATAAATTGCAGCATTCCTTAAGACAAGAAGAGTTCTCTGTGTCCGCACACCTTAGAAATATTTTTTTTCCTTTAACTATCAGACATTTGGCTTTATAGCCGTCTCTTCAAAAGAAAAATACGCTCCAGCATATAAAATAACCACCTAATTAAATAGCAAAGCACTTTCTACAGGCTGCAGCACAGTTCCTTTGCCTCTCTTAAGACCTTCAGAACAACTGCCTGTCCTCAACAGTAGGAAGCACTGGCAAAAGTACTCCCAAAGCATACTTTCAAATACATAACTTTATTTCCCCATATGAGCAACCCAGTGCAAGTGAAGATACAAAACAGTAGTCAAGAGACTATGACATAACTGATCATAGGGAGCAGTCCATCAGTAGTAGCTGAATTCTACTCCAAAAGAATTACAAACAATATTCTAAATAATTTTAAAAAATAAGGACATAGGTATTACTCACTCTGCAAAATGGAAATATATAGCAATATAGCAAAGCTAAGCAACAACAGAAAACTGAGTTAAACTTCCATACAAGTGTTATCACAGTAACCTTCCTCAAAATTGTGCAGCATTTTTCCTGCATGTCAAAGCTGACGAATTAGTTTTACAAATATCTACTTTCTATTAGCATCCATCTTATGGTAGCAGCAATAAGGTTCCACAAAGCATTCTACTCTTTAGAAAGAGATGAACATTCAGAAGAGAAGAATTAAATTTCTGAATACCTGGACATGACTGTTTCCAGTCTCTTTCTATTAATGTTTTCTTCATCTTAAAAGATTTTACCCAAGAAAATGAGCCGCAAGATTTAATAGGGTGCACAAGATAGCACCAGAAGAACCAATATGTTATGTGATGTGGAGTAGGTTCAATAACTAAACTGAGGAAATATAGTCTTGTTTTGAATCATGATAAGCAAAATGTATTTCTACATGTTCTTATAAGTGATGGCTATCCTACATCAATTCCTAATCAAATTTAAAAATGTTAACAGTGTGTGGGTCTTTTACTGAACTGGCTCTAGTCTGAAGCTGCATGAAGCGATATAAATGCATACACACCAGTCCATCTGTTGGCTGCCTCCTTGGCTATTTTGTTTGTTTGGCCTGGAAATAAAGAAGAAAGCAAACAAACAAGTAAGCATACATCAGAGTAAAATCATACAATAGTTTCAAGGCACAGAGATTACATTTTTAGTGATGGCATTTTTAGAGAACCACACAATGTAAGGAAGTTATTCTACTGCTTTCAAATCCTTCTTCTCTTTTACACTTTTAAGTAAGCACAAAGCTAAGCTAAAGAAAAACAGGAGCAAAAAAAAAAGATTAAAAAAAAGATATCGGACGAACAACTGTGAGTTTCTGAAGTGCAATTTGAAATAAAATAATCCTAGTTTGGTTTGCCTGGGGGCTTAATTATCTTCACCAAGATTGGAACTAGATACGTGGCCTGAAGGTACTAGAGGCAACTGAGATGGAAAATATTTTATAATCCTCTGTATACAGAAGTAATCCATCACCTAGGTGTGCATCACCCTATAGAGATAAGGAAAATGACAAGTGTAGCAGTCTAATCACATTAATCCAAAAATCTCGTCTATACCTTTGGAAGGTCTCCCGGGCTTTGAAAACCCCTTTGAGGGAATGAAGACATAATAATGCTCCCAGTTATTAAACTTGGCTCCCCTCCCTCACCGCTACTCCAGATCTGAATACATAATAGTAAATTCCCATTACTACAAATAGCTTTTATATAATTTTCCATGAGGCAAAAGAGTGTCAAGGAAAAAAATCCTCTTAGATCACCTTACTCCCATGAAAATAAGTACTGAATCAAATCAAGCAGGTTGGTTTGTAACGTGGGAATTTATCAGAATCATGATGGTTCTCACGCCTACACATAACTTAGTTATTCCCAGTCAGTCTTGTTAGTACTTGCAGGATAATACTCATTTGAATGGTCAGCATGGAATCTGTCTCCAGGGCACTGAGAAGTGAATCTGTGATCAGGTACCTATTGTTACAAAGATTATACTTCAGGCGAAATGTAATTATGTTGAAAAATCATCTGCTAGTACACAGGAAGCTAAGCGCTCATTATTCTACTCTTAATACTCCAGTAAGTGATCTGAAAAATGGTTTCATCAGAGTAAAAAACTGTTTCAAAACCAGTGCAGTTTCTAGAAGCGGCCTACGGTCAGAAAGCTTGGGCATAGCAAGAAGAGAGGCAAAACAGAGGGAGCAGGTAAGAAAATGGCCTTTTTGCTTGTTTGCATGTACCAGAAATTCAGGTTATTCCTAGCTTGAGAGAGAGATTACTTATTTCCTTTGCTGACTGCTTCCACCCCAACTTGTTCTGTTCCATGACTGGCAGCACTGAGAACATACTGACAGCCCGTGGCATTTTGGACAGTACTTTACATAAAGCGAGTCTGCAGAGTAAGGGCTTTCACTGATAAAGATTTTAACTGTGTTAGCTACGATACTTCGCTCAGCTGTTTTCCTGAAACTTTAGAGTAAAGCTAGAAAGCTGCATTTGACTCCAAGTCATGAAGTTTGAAATGAAGCAGAGGAAAGCAGGATAATATTAAACTCCATGGATGCAGAGCTGGGTCTCAGCAGAAAGCTCTGCTTTGCTAGAAGCAGCCAGCCAGCTGAGAGGTGCATTACAAATCCAATAGTGGCAGCTCGGGGCACTGTCACCCTTCAAACATTGCTCATGCTTGTTAAAATACACATATGTGACCACGTGCTTTGAAAATGTGACTTCTTACCTCTGACAAAGCAAAGGCTGATGTGACCAACAGATACAGGTTGGGTGACAGAGCGGTTAGAATGGCAGTGGCCGCCTATAACTGAGCTGTGGCTAGAAATGAAATCCTGGGAGCAAGAGCAGGAAGCTATAATGGGGAAATCTCACAGTGGGCAGCACTTTCAATGACTTAAATAACAAAGAAATAACAAAAAAAACCAAAAAAAACCCCACACACAAACAACAAACCAACTCAAAAAAAAAAACAACACAAAAGAAACTGCGGAGAGTAAAAGTAATCTTTTAACTCTTGTCATCCTTTCCATGCACCACCTGGGACTGCTCACAGAGTGTCATGGTAGAAGCGTGGATGGATCACAAGTGGAGGCAGAACTTCAGGATGAGGAAGGTGGCATTCAAACTATCTGGTGGAATATCGAAGTAGAGGCTGCCTCGGTCCTTCAGAGGCTGGGAACACACATCCCCCAAATTACTCTGCTGCCAGAGGACTCAGAGCTGAGGAAAGGAGACACTTGTAAAGCCTTAGGCACACGACATCTCCAGGAAATGCATGCACAAGAGGCCGAGGCAAGCTTTGCTGCTTGTGATTTCCCACTTTCACTAGAAGTGGCCCCCACACCCATGAACATGACAGAGCCATAGGGATGCAGGTACGGATTTATTCTGTCACATTGAAAGCTGCTTACACCACCAGGCATATTGTACCAACAGCAATGCCAGCTATCTTGGCGAGCTCCAAGACGCTTGCCTGTTCCTCATGTCCAGTCTGAACAAGCTCATGCAAACGAGACAGCTTGCACTGGCTCTTGTCGTCCATCAAGTGAGACTGTCACTGCTGCAGTCTGCTTAATCACTAATCCCTTCACAAAATTTTCCCTTCACTTTTTTTTTTTTTTTTTAAGTTTGGGTGGAGAAAACACACCTCATCTGTCTCCAGAAACTACTCTGTCATTGGCTGAGGTGTTGCCTCATGGCTATGGGCCGAGCGTTTAGCTATCTGAAGGCAAGATCCAAATCCCTTGGATTCACACTCAACTCATGCCTAGGATTCCACTGCAGGTTATTGTCTGCCTGCTGTATCCAACACCATGCCTGAAAGAGGAAGGAGAGACAGGTATGGGTAGTTATGGACCTGCAGCACCTGAAGACAACAGATGGATCTGCATCGTCACACCATCTTCCAGAAGCTTCCGACTCCATCACAAGCGGTAACAGAAATGAATGAATCTGCACCTTGACTACTTTCTGGAAACCTTTTATAGTTGCTTGTTGGGACTTTCACTGATTGCATCATCTGTATGTGTTGTGTGCACGGAGAGTGAGGGAGAGGAGTAGAAGAAAAGCAGACATCCCCTAGACACGCCTATGTTATGTATTGATATAACTCAAAGTCATGCTACTTCAGATTGCCTGTTCTGCAACTCTCAGGATCACAAAGCCATCGACCTCCTGGTTTTTAAATTACTATGAAAATGAAAGTTTAAGCTCTAAAGAAGAGAATAGCATGGGAATTTAAAAATCCACATACCAAAGAAGAATCAGGACACAAACTGTGTGAACTGTAAAAAGGAGAAACTCAGCGTTGAGGGCAACTGGGTAATTGCTAAAACCTCCACTACCACTGGGTCCCAAACTGGGCTGCAGTCCTGCTGACCCTCCTGCTGATCTGAGCTGTTCTGTCAGAACTTGATTTTGGGCAACTACTAAAGAGTGCTCCAGTATACAAGCTGTGCAAGACAATGAAAGGGTCCAATGTGCAGAAGAGATGAGCAATACAGGAGGCAACATGTGTTCCAGATGCTTCCAGATGTTCTCGTTACCACTATTAGGCCCTAGTTACGCTCTCCATTATATCTATACATCTGCACATAGGCTGACAAAAAATACAACTGCTGTCTGGAAGCAACAGAATAATCCATTTGTTCTGGACGTTACATATTTGTTTCACCCGTTGGTGTGACATCGCATCAAGAGATGCGTCATTCCCGCTCCCAGGCCTACAGGACACCGGTCATTCCCTCGGCTGAGGGACACCTGTATCCTCTGCTGACTAGTTTCAGGCGCACTTGGCATTTTCTGAGGAGGAAAATGGAAGTTTCATTTTCTCTCCTGAAGCGAACAAAGGCAACCGCTGTGTGCAGAGCGAGGCAAGGCCCAGGAGCAGCTTGGATTGCAACACTAGATTGCCTTGTTAGCAAAACACACCTGGAAATAGGCCCTAAACTGTGAAAGGCTAAGGGTCAAAGAATCAGTTTTGACCAGTCCTCATGGAAGTCTCTTCTTCCCTCAACTCTAGAGAACTCAAAAAGCCCGAATTCCGGGAACTGAACCATTGTCCTAAGCGTCCGTGATTGTCCTTATCACGGGGACAGTCAGACCCCTTATCCCCTTAGAGGAAAGTAAAGGTAGGGAAAGGAAGGTCCAGCAGCAGCGAATGCTTAAAAAGAAAGGAAAGTTTAGGGAGGGTTGGAAACATGCTTTTTAATGCATCCTACCAGCGATCGGCAGGGATTCAGGACCAGACCAGGAGACAGAGCTGCTGAAAGGGTGTGTAGACAGCCAGATGAAGTGCAGTAAGAAGCCTTCTAAAGCAAATGGACAGCACCTGGTCAGGAGCACAGACCAGCAGCACAAAACATTAACGCAGCAACATTACTGACAAATCTAAACTGGAGATTATATATATATATGTATGTATATTGGCTCGAATCTTAGCACAGTAAGGCCACATTGGTTCTGATGTGACTCAGGAAGCCCTACAGTCACATGGCATACTGCAGAACTACTGCCTCCTCTTTCCTCTCTTCTTTCCTCCTTCCTCCCAATCTGCTCATTTTCTTGGAAACAGGGGGTGAGGGAACAGTGGGAATTAAAGGTCCTATTTGCATTCCAAAATGAAATGGCCAAAAACTGTTGAAGCCTCAAATATTTCCACAGGAGGGAAAGACGACTCCTACCTGCCTCATCAACACAATGGATAGACTTGAGGAGAGTGTGAGTCTTTCTATCAGACCCTTCCATGGCTGAAAAACAATTGTGATAGCAGCAACCACCACCATCTCCTCACAAACATTTTCCAAACCTACTTTCATGTTCTTTCTAAAAGCTTTAAGTCCTGTTCATCTCATTAAAGGAATACTAAGAAAGCAGTCACTAAAAATATATTCAAAATTGGACTATAAAGGTAACATATTCCAGCTTCAATAGCTATACTAAAAAAAAAAAAAATCTCAACAGCTAGAACCAGCTCACAACCACCTATAGACCTGGAAATGAAGGAAGAGCTGTAGCTTTCTTTCTCCAGGATTTTCAGGATGACTTAAAGGATTATTGTAAGTAATGTTTCTGTGTGTAAACAAAATTTTCAGGTGCAGCAACCTCTGTTTCTATGGAATAACAAAAGCTAGTTCTATTTATAAAACTAGCACAGTTTGGTGCCAGTTTTGACCTTCCACAACTAATGTCACGAGAAAGCTGTATGGATGTCCTCACCTAAAAGGTGGATGACTGCAGAGGGAACCATCACCTTTTTAAGGAGGCAGGCACCCATCAGCCTGTGGGATTGGTAGCAGATACATGCAAAATACAACTGCACTCTTCAGCATTTGGGCAAGGGAGTAATTTTACAGTGTGAATCGCAATTTTTCTGCGTGAAATGAAGAGAACAGCTGCAACTGTTCTCAGGGGCCAGCAAGGATTATTTAGCCCAAAGATTCCCAATCTCTCTCATGAAACCGGTCAGGGTAAATTAATTGGATTAGGCGAATTTAAATTCCAGTAATCTGCATCCACTTAGATTGAATTTAAATATGAAAAATGGCAACTACCACAAGAACAGTACTTGAACTCAGATCTCCAATGACTCTGATTATCCACTGCCTTCCGCAGAGTTATCCCTTCTTCTGCTCACAGGCTGTCCTCACTTTCCAGAAACACTGTTTACCTTGCTGTCATCACACTGTGACATTTGTTTTGCTGCCTCTCTAAGAAGCATCATTATAACATCCTGTGATGCACAGTTTCCACAATCTTTCCCATTAGTGAAAACTTCTCGTGAAAATAAAAAGCCTGTCTCTTAAGGGCGAGGGTAGAAGGTGAACACAGACATTATACGCCTGTCATCCGCAGACAGTACAGAAGGTAATTGCCTAGTAACTCCTACTGACATGTCCATCCACAGACTGACACCAGAGACTCAGAGCAAGAGGCAGCAGCTCGTCATCAGAGACTGTTCATGGCAATGATCTGATCAAGGGGCTTCTCTTTAAATTACTTGAGTATCCTTCAGCCTGAGGAGTTTAAAAGACTGTCAACAGAGTAACTTGAAACATAGCAAGAACAGCTTTGGAAGGATGTTCTGTAACGGAGTATTAGGCAGAGATACCTCCACATTATATATTTTTATGTCTTTTTTACCACGCTATATTTTATTTTTTCCTTACCCTATGCTTCCCAAAGACGTACTTCCTCTTACAAACAGAATAAAGAGCTCTTGTGTAGAAGAGTGATAGCACATCAGGATTCTGTCAACTCCCTTGAATCCAAAATAACACATCATTCTTCCCCCGTACTCCAGTATCCCACACAACACTTATCCCCACAATATTAATCAACAGGTCACAATGCTTCAGAATTCGTTACTAAATTCCAGGCAATGTAGAAATATTATTTTTCGTTTAAATGACATCACAAATCCCATACAACTACTTATGCTGATATATTACTAAATAAAAAGGAATAATTATTTTTACATTTAGACTGAATAAAGTTTCAAAACTATAAGAAGAAGCGTTAATTATGAAACCCACTTATTGATCTACAACTATTTTGAAAAAGCATGGAACGTAACATAAGCCATTTGAGTTTTTTTCTATCACAAGAAATTTTGATGTATGAATGAATTAAAGTATTATTTCTGCTGCAGCTGTGTGTAAATATATATGTGCTAGAAAGTAAACCTGAGCAGATACATAACATAGTGCCAGTCTTGTCTATACGGTGAGACATCGCATTGCATAGTGAAGCTACTAATAAGCTGATCCACATCTCTGGGAATATGCTTTTAAAGAGTCTGGGATCTTTATTAGTGTATTTGAAAAAAGTGTCAAGTCTCATCAGCAAAAGCTCCCTCTGTCCCATACGAAAAGGTCACACTGTCAAATTTCATCAGGATGTACACGGTGTCTCTTTGAAAAACGTCCAACAGGATTTGTCAGAATTGCTACCAAAAGATGCCTCTATGCAAGCTACATGCTCTTGCACTTAAGTTTACTACATTCATGTACCCACAGAAGACGACCATTTACCTTTCAAGTGCTCCACCTGAAAGCCCACGCTGAAATCTTAGTCGTGTAACTAAAATACATCCATTCTTATCCGAAGAAGAGAGGGATACAACGTGCTAATAAAAGGACAACGAGCACATCGACTTTCTGATTCAGGGCTCCCTAACAACACTTTGTTTTTCTTTCAGTGGACAACTCCTCCCTCCTCGCTTCATTTACTAATGAGCTCCGTACCTATAGCATAACTAAAGGAACTTGCAAACTTCTGTGCTGCTGAACTACACTTTGCAAGGAAGCCCACCCCACTGTGGATTTTGACTAGTTCAGGATGTCACTCTGCTGCACGCCTCATGTCACAGAAATTGCAGAGAAGAGTCTGGAAGGCATTGCAGGAGGTGCTCTGGTCTCTGTACCCCTGACTCAATGCATGTCCAACTTTACCAACACCGTTGCTGAGGTTTCTGTAGCCTGTTTTTAAGGCTTCCTGTGTTAACAGTTTTTACAGCCTTCCCAGGCAATCTAGGTCTCTGTTTGATCATTGCTACCATTAGAAGAGTTTTTCATCTAAATTTTCTTTCCCTTGCAATTTAAGGCCATTACTTATTGCTGAGTTCTCCATGAACCTGAGCAACGGGCTATTCCTTTCCTTTTTTTGAAGGAGCTAGAGATGGGTGAAACCCACCAGGACCAAACTTCTTGTGAGCCCTATTTCTGTGAAATTTTTTCTCCTAGAATGCAGTTGCTTGATGTCTGGTCTTTTTTGCTCTAATCCGAGTTCTCCCTAGTTAGTTCTATACCTCGAAATACTACATCCAACACTGACACAATGTCACAGCTGAATCCTCGCTAATGCCAACTTGAGTTGGCATTTCATACATTATTTCATATACCTCTCATTGCTGATTATCTTTCTGTTTCAGTATCCTACTATGGTGACTTTGCTTTTCACAAGAATGTCTTATATTCAGCCTATAAACCACTATAACCATGACATCTTTTTCAGATCCTCCCCCTGTAACACACTATCCTTGAACGCATATACATCCTTGCACTTGCCAATATGGAATTTTCTTAGGTGTTTTTTAGACTATCTTTGTCATGCTCATTTTGGAAGCTCCCCTTGTCCTTAGTCCATGCAGTCTCTCCTAGTTTTTTTTCATCTCCAAATGTCATGAAAGTGTATCTTCTATTCTATTATCCAGCTCATTAATATCAATACTGAGCAGATGCCCAGACATGACAGATGCTATTACCGAGTCCTTGATTCTACCTCTCTTTCTGATACTGAATTCCTAATAAATACACCCTGAGTACAATTATAAAGTAGTTTGAGATTCACATTTCTGCAATTTCATCAGGATTGTATTCCTGATGAATACTTTTCTTACCACAGTATGATGCATCTCTGAGACAAAACACTGAAGACAAAATTCTCCCAGTCCACAAAATTCTCTCATAGTGACAAAGACAAAAATCTCTGTGTTCTTCTGGGTGTTTCTAAATTGATTCCCTGTTCCAGTTTTTTTTCTGATATCTTGCTCTTTTCAGTGAAACTAGCTCAGAAGGTATTAAAGTGAGGAAGGGAGAAAAAAATAAATATTGGAAATACTCTCAAATACACCACCAGTACCAAGATTAGTCTTCCACTCATATAACTTGCCCTGCAAAAGGGCTGCAGGTAGGCAAGGTATCTGCATTAGGGATATACACTGATAACACACAGTCCTAATCGACATAAACCCAGAAGGTAAACATAACTTACCATCCCATAACATAGGTGGGGTTTCCTGGCATGCGAGATTTTTTCAATCATTTGTTAAAACAAGGCAAAGGAAGACTACACTTGGCGGTCCTGACACTTAGCACAGAACATCGTGAATTAAACAGCCACAGTACTTTTTCAGACTTCTTTTTGCATACAGAAGCCATAAAAAGACATAAATCAGTATTTTTTTTAATTTTTTTTTTCAAAATTCCTTTGAATGTCACCATAACTTTATCAAAACAGTCTGAATGAATGATAGCATACACAACTAACCTAGCAGGTCCAGCATTGGGAGAGAGAAGCAAAATAATCACTCCACAAAGTCTTTTTGTTTCATATATAAGTGATCTATAGATTACTTCCATTCGATGCTCTCTTCAAGGCTTTAAAACATGGCCAAATGGATTGCTACCAATTCATTTCTAAATTAAGGAGTAGCATAAAAGTAGTCACAAAAAGCCATTTTCTACATCACAAATTTTATCAAGTGTCTACCATTTCTAAGCAGTTCAACAGCTCTTGCCGTAAAGATTTACTGTCTCAGACAATAAAATTATTCCCACATATTTCACCTGCTTGCACCTGCCACTCTACAATTTTTTTCTGCCAATCCAATGTAAAGAAGCAAGAAACAAAATTAAGTGAAAGAACAGAAATAAGCCTTGTGCATTCTCATTTAAAGAACAGGTAACTTGTCAGAGTTGTCAGTTTAATCAGAATGTTTCATTAGCTAAGGATTTGATCTTCCAACTGCCTCTTTTCTGAGTGTCCAAGTAAAACTCCACCGATAAAAGACAAGTTTGGGGTTTTGTTTATTTTTCTTTACCAGCTAAAATGCAACTTTGTTTTAAAGCAGGCTGGCCTAAGTGGATGCTAAGCAGAATAGTCTTGCTAGAATATGTTAAGAGGTATGAAACCACAAGTGTGCGTGGGCGGTTAAGATAATCCTTAAGGTCCCTTTCAGCTCCAGCCATTCTACGATTCTATGTGTTTAAACAGTTAGGACAGACTTTCACTGCAGAGTAATCTCTTAGCTGGAGTCCAAATTTCAGGCTAAACAGAGGCAGAGAAATTAGCTGAAATGCAGAGAACTAGGGACCTCTTGCTGAAAGCCAACTGATCCTTCTGAACTTCACCTTCCCAGCTTCAGTCAAAAGCCCCACACTTCACTCGAAGCTTTTCACCTTAGGAATATATGTGCAGGTGCATTTTAAGCTGCATCAGTCTGTCCTGGTGGTCCCTCACTCACTATTCTTCATGGCTGTTATATTCTCCTTTCTTTCCACATGCCAGAAGCTGTTCACCCATTTACCTACCCGTGTTCCTCTCTCATTTCTTTCCAAACCGTTTTCTACGAAGTTCAACAAATTGCAGAGTTTAGGAAGACGCCCTTTGAAAATCTGTCACCTCATGTGCTCCCAGTCGGTCAGAGGACTCCCCTATGCTCTTCAGGGCAACTACCACAAGACAGACAGTTCTGGGAGATGCATGACCAATTACCACACATATGAAAGCCTTCTGAAGGAGGAGGCGGTGAAAGACTTCATCAGACCGTTCAATGGAGAGAAATTTTAAAGACCTCAGGAGAGTCCACCACAAGACAAGGATGTATAAACCATCAGTTCCTAAGTCGAGCTGACAACTTGCTGTTACCACTGGTGAACTGCAGCACAGGAACGAAGGGACAAGGGGAGAATTCTCTAACCTACTTTTGTCAGGGAATGCCCTTAAACCACCACATTGTGGCCTCTGGTAATCACAGTCAGATGCTGTTCTGCAAGTGTTTCCTCTGTTAAAGGGCCAGCATTTTCAACAACTGAACTGCAAACAAGCCTCTCGTGATTTTCAAGATAGAAAGAAAATTGGAAGGAATAAAGATAAAGGAGCAGAAATACTGCTTAAACTTTCATTCCTTCTCACTTGCTGTGATTACCAAAGGAGCTTGGAGCATTAGTGTTCAAATATACATTTGTAATTCCACTCACTAGTACCCTGTTCCTTTTTCAACTTCACTTAACAGTTAAAATTTATGTTTACTGTTGCTGCGTATAACTATGATTACATACAATATATTTTTAATTTTTAGAAAAAATTAGGAATAAAATTATGTTTAATTTTCGCAAAGCATTTTGCTTTGCCTCTCAATGTAGCTTTTGAACAGGTAGTTTGATTTGCCAATCTTCCAGCTGAATGACAAGCCATTCAAACAGTATACGGGGATGAATAAAAAAAAAATAACCTTAGATTGATGCAATTAGTCAAGTAAATGTAGTTTTTTTCCTTTACTGATGCACATCTGTATGCATTCTGGTACTCCGTGATGAAGGAGCAAAAAAGGAGGAAAAAAAAGGGTGGTTTGTGGTTCTGTTTATATTAGTAGCAGATAGCCCACAAGTTATGTACACAAACATACATTGTCTATTTCTTGTCATACTTCTCTGAAATACAAGACAAAGTACGAAAAAGAATGCTTGGTTTTAAATCTCTTATTGTTCTATGTATTTTTAGGCAAGTGTCTGGTTGACTCCAAAGAAATCTGAGTTTAACCCTCTAGGGCTAACATAAGTGTGGGCGGAGACACTAGTCTGACTTCAACAGAATGACTAATTTCTAATTGCAGATCTTTGTTAATGGTATTGATGCATAAACCATAAAAAGCACAGCTTGTCTCTCAGATGCCAGGTGCGTATTTCACGGTCAGTAGCTAGAAAACATCCTCTTCATTGCAAACTGAACATATTGGATCTAGAAGTGATTAAAAACTCACTGTCTCTCTAGGCTTGATCCGTACCCTATTGATCTTGGTGGCACCTAGACCAGGCGTAGAATTACTTGTAGATACTCACTTTGCCAAGTGCATCATTACATTCTGAAAAACAGCTACTCAATAGTTCATTAACTGAAAGCACTGACAAGGCTCTTTAGTTTAAATAACCTTGCTGATGTTTTCTGAGCAAAAGTCTTTGCCACGGAACGCAAAACAAAACCCATTAAACCATTTTGTAAACTGTTTCGATCAATTTTGAATAAAACTGATGCAACTCATTTTAAACCCTCTCCATTAGCCAGGATAGTCTAAACTTCATTCCATTTCTTCATTACTGTTTCCCCTCTGGGAACAGGGACTATTCCCAGTATCAGTAAGAAACCCCCAAGAGAATGTAGCACTCACAGTAGTTAAGTTTTTGTAACATTAAATAAATCTGTATGTATAACATATTTTCAAATTCATTTGAATGCAACAGTTAGAACATAATAACTGGGTGTATCAACAAAAAAATCCCGAACAAAACAAATAAACCCAAACCCCAAACTGTGCACCCCACAAAATCTAGCAAACTGCGAAACACAGAACTATTTTCTCATACTATCTGTATACCCCAATATAATTCTTCACAGCAGTTTGTCAAACTGAAAATGTCACTTTACACACATCAGAATTAGAAAACTTTACAGCGAAAAAAAGATACTTGCAAGTACATACTACATATAGCATGACATTTTCCTGCTGTTCAAAGTCCAGATGCTTTCCCAAAATTGATTTTCACACAGTCATGTAAGTAGTAGTTTTAGAAAATGATCTACCCCTGAACTGGACTGGTAGTGATGCCTCTGAGATCACACTTTTTGGTTCAGAAGAATAGCAATCTGGGTATTTTTGGTTTTAAATCATGTCCATTTAAACCACTCACACCTCTTGCTACACGATAAAAACAAAGGGAGCAGAAGTAAAAAAGCTGACACCAGAATTGTTACATGGCAAGTAGTTGTGTCTGGCAGTTTAATAATTTTGGGAAATATAGTTTGTCTAGACATGTTCAGATCACCATTTTAAAGGTAAAAGTCTAAGACATACAAATTATCAGCAACTGGACATTTTAAAACCATGCTAAATAAAACAGGAACGATAACAGGCAACATCTAAGATCAGCCCCATAAATATTAACAATCATCCACACAGAGGGCACTTACTTCAGTCAGTATATAACTATTTCTGAGATTATTGTCCTGTGCAAAGGCACAAGGCAACCAAAGCGTGGCTACTGTGAAAAAAAATAGTGAAGACTTAACAGTTTTTAATGCAGTATATGAATCAACAATCCTCTAATTACAGTGGAAGAATAAGAAGCTTTTCCTAGAATTCTAGAAATGTTTATTCTACAGTGAACACCATTGAACAACTCAGAGCAAAATCTGTAGCTTTTATACACTCTAGGCTGTCAGACACACTTCTCTGTAAAATTGTCAGAAAAATTTCATTAGCTCCCTAACATCTCTCTCTGGAGGGCAGAAAGAATTAAACTTATGCGGCAGGTTAAACTTGATGCTATGTGGAGCTTTTTTTGTTGGCCTTATGAAAATCTGGATAAGAGACCAACTACTGAAAGTTTGCATTCTCCCTGCCTTTGTCCCCTACCCTAATCTTTAGGGAATCCAGCAGCATCACATGTAACCAAATTTGCATACATACATGTTATGGCATATAAGCCTTTCTCTTGGAGGAAGACAGAATCTCTCTCTAGAATGGCTGCTTTCCCATGAGACTATCCTCCAGCCTACAAAAATCTGCCTCAAAGCTGAGAAACAAGGGCTCTGTCCTGTGCCAGCTGAAGCAGGATTACAAGCTTAACAGGGAAATATAAAATCCCAGTATTTTTTATATCTTTTTTTTTTCACTTCCAATGACTGTTGTCGGTTTTACTGCCTTTAATGTCGAGGAAGAATTTGTTACTCAATACTAACTCACACAGGATGGCTTAAATAACATTTCCACGTGGCAAAAAACAACCTTCAGCCACTGAACTGCAGTTGTTGTTAGAAGAAATCCATAGATTTTGCAATTCTAGATACATTTTTACAATATTCTACCTGTAAAATGTAATTGTCCAAACCTATCCTCAAGACCAGACTATTATGTAGCTTCCTCTAGTGGTCAGTCCCTAAATCTTGTTTCTTCTGCTATTTACTGCCGTTGTTACATACAAACACTGAAATTCTGCATTCAAATGCTGTCAATGTGGGAATGCATCAGAGTTCGTACTTCAGTTCTCTAATAGAAAAGCCAAGGAAATTAAGCCAAAACATATAGCAAAACATTTGTTACTGATATTAAAAGGACAAGCAGTGAAGTCAGCGTAAAACAGATTGGCATTTTACTATTCTGATTTGCCCCCTTGTGCATTACAGTATATTTAGCTACATGGTCAAACATGATTTTCCCACCATAAGACTCAGGAAGCAAGACAGATGTTCAGCTTTTAGCTGAGTCTTCAGATATTTGCTGTGAATCATCCAAACTTTATTTTGACCCTGGAATCAGTGTGTATGTGTTCTAATAAGGCTCATCACTGTACAATAGGTTTGTTTCTGCAATACTGCTTTGAGGGAAAGGGCAACTAAAAAGACAGATTTGATGGCCACAAAAATTAGATAACAATTTGATACACCCTTAAAATACCACAACAAAAAAAATCAAGGTAGCTCTGTGATATAGGGTGGGAAATTAACAGAGTGAAATTTTATCCTGAGCATCAGAAAGATTTTGTTACACATTGAAGTCATTAAGGAAGAAGAGGGAAAACCCAACTGTAGAAAGCAACAACTACCCATTACAAAATATATTATAGCGAACAATCCAACTCTTAAAGAGTACAGCTACATAACATAACAGCCATCTCTGATTTCTGACTCAAAATTAAGATAGGGTAATTTAGAGTTAGTGGTCTGCTCAGGTGATCTAATTGAAAATAGTCACGAGGATTATGTTATCTAAATCATGCAGCTGGTAGAAAAATCGTATCACTCGGATGCTGTTTGAAAATGCTTTAAAATCTGTGAACCAGTAACTTATAATCAAAGTTTATTCTGTGAAACACTGGCAGTAACTTTGCTGTCTAGCTGAACACCTCCATTGCTTGAGATTCTTTATTGTCTTACACTAAAACCCATAACTTCCTGTCTCTTGTTTTGCCTTTGCACTTCCCTGCACTCCGAAACATGAGAAAAGCGCCCCCAGCTCACTCCTTTTTTTTTTTCTCTCTTTCCCTTAAAGTCTGTAAAATTCCATTTGCCTTTGACAAAGACATTAAGTCCCCAAAACTGATATTGCCATTTATACTTTGCCAGCAACAACGTATGCTGCCAGTGCCACAACAACTGATGAAAATGTATAAAGAAGCAGAAACTTTCAAAACAAAGGTCAGGGACAAATCATTTTTTAAGTACTACTGCATATTCCCCTGGGAATCCTACAGGTAGCCCTACAAGGCTAACCTCATCAGCTCTGTGAAATGCTTATCCCTCCCCACTGCAGAAGCTCACATGGAGTTTCTGCACACTTTTAACAAAAAATAAAGAAAAAGAAACAAAAAAAGAAACAAAACAAAAAACCACAAAGGACATGAGAAAGAAACTATAACATTTCTTTCCCTTTCCCTCTTTTCAAGATATTAAGTCTCCGTGTCACCAGCTAATGCAGTTTGTCCCAGCATTCCAACTGTGCCTAGTATTTAGGAACGTGCTTACTGCGACTACTTCAAAAGAGAGGGTCCTCAAACCATTTGGTGTGACACTTACTGTAAGGATATCTCAGCAGTAAAACTACCTGGCACTACGAATCCCTCTGCTGTCGGTATCTGCCTAACCTCATTCATTTTTACAGCTGGAATGAATCTGTTCCTTCTCCTCAGGAGAGCGCACAGCGAGGGATTTATAGCACAGTAACTAACCTCAGGTCTCGAGTTTGCTTATTCCCTGGCATACTATTAAATCCTGGGGGAAAGATAAGGCAGCTGACAAAAAATGTCACAGCCCTTCAAAATAATTAATCTCTCTCCAATTTTGGGGTGTGCTGCCAACTGTGTTGCTGTTCTTGGCTTTCAGCACATTTCTAAAGCTGTGGGCTTCATTAGAAGAATAAGGAAAGAGAAGGATTCAGTCAGGTATCTTCTCAGGAAAAGGTTTGTGCCTGTTCCTCATCGCTCTGCAATGGCATTTTGGCGTTACAACAACTGAATGCGCAGTGGTGGTTGGGTACCAGCCTAAGAGCCTCATAAATAAAACATGAAAACTGAAGCAGAGAAAATGCAATAAAATTTCATGTATGCTTTTCATTTTTCATGCTAAGGAGCAGAATATTAAGTACGTTCCAGTGCCCAGTTCTGTATTAAGTATCAAAGTCACTCATCGTTCCTCATATTCCGTTAGAATTAGAAACTTCAACCAAAACTCAGCATGTCAGTGACAGTATAAAGAGTAAGTCAGCAGTGTAATACCATACTTATATATGTCTCTAATGAAACACTTGTGTTCTAAAGAGACAAGACAAAATCATTAGATAGTAGTTTTGCCAGCATGGAATTGAAGGTAAATGGGAGCCAGAAGCTACTCTTCCTACATACATTCTAGGGTTCAGCACACTTAGAAGTTATTGAAGGAATATGGTTCCAGAAAGAATGGTCCTAATATTAATTAATTAAGAGTATTTGAATTTTAGGATTGTTTAACTGCTCAGTTGCTGGCAGAGTAATTCTCAATAAAAACATCTTTACATAAAACAACAGAACATGAAAAGAGATGGTCAGTGCACCTGTACTGTATTGCTTAGAGATTTAAAAAGAAAAGCAGACATTCTTATGTCTCATCTCTGCATACCGGATTTTAAGTTAAAGAAATGCAGACATTTTATTGCAAAAGTTCACCTGAAATAATATACAACTTACGCATTTCTTCAATGACGTCTGGATCACATTCTCTGTATTTGTCTATCTCTGCCTTCAGCTGTTCTTTTTTCTGCCGAAGGGCGGCAAGTTCCTCTATTAGGGCTGCACGTTCTGCCTGGGGATTCAAAGTATTTTAGGAGATTTAAAAAAAAAAAACCAACAACACAAAACCCAAAAACTCAGTAATTATTGCACAGAATATTTTTCAAAGCAAAAAGGGTGTAAATTTAAAAGCTGTTATCACTCCTGCTTTCGGTCAATGAACCAGCTAAGCATTTTAGTCACGCACAAACCTCTCAGTGACACTAAATGATATCAAGTATAAACTGGAAGGAAAAAAATAATAAATTAAGGTCAAAATGGATAAACAAAAGAACAACCTGGAACAGGAAGCCCCATCCCTGGAAGTCTTTAAGGTCAGGTTGGATGAGGCTCCGAGCAACCTGATCTAGTGGGAGGTGTCCCTGCCCATGGCAGGGGAGTTGGAACTCCATGATCTTTAAGGTCCCTTCCAATCCTGACAATTCTATGATTCTGCAAAACTTTCTACAAGTTTGAAAAACTCCAAATAGATCTCTTAATTGTTGGGCTTTAAGGTTTAAATGACACCTAGGAATCCTAGTCTTGTAATTAAAGACCGCATTACAGAAAAACCACTCACACTTTCAAAATAGAGGTGCTGTGTATGAACACTCTCTGATTTATTTTTTCTCCTTCTTTTTTTCCACATCATTTAAGAGCAGTTGTCTCAAAAATAAATTCAGATATTTACGACAAGGTGGTCTTTGCTGGGAGAATATACATTATTGACCTCAAATACTCTATTAATCAATAAGGATCTGCAGACACTGACTCAACATGAGCTCTTCCATAGCCAACTCAGCACATACTTCTAATTCAGTCTGTAGTTACAGCCAAACACTGTAACTGACTGATAGTCAAAGAAGTCATGCTAGGGCACTGGGTAGCCCAAAAAGCCAGAGAGCATGAGTTTGTAAACCATTACTTTTTTAGCCAATGGCAATCTCCACAGCAGACCAGTAGTCTGAGGTGTTTGGGTTTGTTGGGTTTTCTTTCAAGCTTCCATATTCCCTGTGCTTTCGCCAACAGTCTGGATTCAGCACATTCTGAAAATGCAGATTTGAAATCAAAAGCTTCAAGATACTGGGATATAGAGACCAGCTGCTCAGAGACCTACATTGTGATCTAGATTTCTCAGGACTTCTTCCTGGTGTAGAACCTGGAACTAAAAGGTTGGAAGTATCAGCCAGAACAGGATTTCCAGGACCAATAGCTTCTTGTGACTAGGGCAGGCCGCATAGAGGAGAAGCCCAAATCTCAAACAGTCCATTTGGAAACGTGACGGGCACAACTGCATAAGAAACCTGCCTGTGAATCCCTGATTACAGTCAAATCCAGAGAGTTTTTATAAAACATTTTGGATTCTAAGATTTGGCGCTTTCCTACAAAATTCAATTCCACCTGAAAGCGGGTTGACCCTGTTTATGCATTTGTTAATTGGAGGCTTAAACCACTTTACACTGAGCATCTCAAAACAAATCAGCAATGTACAACACCATACAATGTATTTCTAACTAATATGCTGGTTCATATATATGGTGAATATGAAGCCTAAATATTATTTTGCAGCGTTAACAGCTTCAGCATGCAAAGAGCACCACACTTAACATGGCTGCTCAGAACAGTAATTTAGAAATCTAGATTATAAATAAGATAAAACATAAGACCCAAACACCTAAGTCTGCAGTTACTAGATTTGGCAGTTCAGCAACCATTGGCAGCTTTGGTACCTACCTCTGGGTAGTTCAAGTTTTAAGGTATCTTTAAATCTGAAAAAAACTGGAAGATTCAGGCAATCACCCAATTTCTCTGCTTGGAACAGTCAATTGTCAATAGTTTAGTCCTTAGTGCACGACCAGCTAAGGAATAATCGAGTACCTGATTTCTTTCTGTCTCTTTCTTATCTCCAGTGCTTAGAATTCTTAATGGATTCCAAACAACTACATTAGTATTTACAAACTGTGCCTACTTGTAGTCCTCTTTTCTGTCAGGAATCCCTTCCCCCCAAAGGAACTTACAGTGTCTTCACGTCCAGTTTTTGATTTCTCAATACTTTTTTGTAAAGCCTCTTTCTTCTGACTGCTTTCAGCAAACTGGTAAAGGAAACAAAGAACAAAATGAATCTATTTCACTAACATTAAGCACATCTATAAAATGTGTATACATAGAAATGTATTTAAATAATCAAGTGGATATACACTCTTGAGCATAAAAGTTAATGTATAACTTGTGTAACAAAAATAAACACAAAATAAATACAAAAGCACCCAAATACAAGTGTGAGCCTCTGAACTACAGAAAAGAATTACAGGAAGCAACTTAAAGTCTAATAACTTTTCACTCCAGTGGCACATAGTCTTCTTATCTACTCTATGTTCAGCATGGAACCAAAATCCTATTTCATACCATAATCTGGCATCTCTATACAAAGGACTCCATGACATGGAGGCTTTGGATTAGAAGATTTCTGTTGATCCTTTTCCAGCTCTCCTTATTCAATGGAAGCAGTGACAAAAGCTGTAGCAGGTCCATCTGCTCAGCTGCTGATACCAGTCTTCCCAAAGTCCAGTATGCCATTGGCATGGCCCCAATCCTTTTCCATACTGGTGAATAGAAGCCTCTACAGCTCAAAGGCATTTATAGCCATGGCCCCCTCTTTCTGTGCTGCACTGACACTCTTAGACTTCAGAGTTCGCTTCCTTCAGGCCCTCGACAGAGGAATCTCACGTCTCACAAGGGCCGATGTGAATCCTCCATCCATTCTCCTGTTGCTCCAGGAGGACTCATTCATAGAGCTCTCTCCAATAACCCATCACCCATCTTGAACCAGGCCCTTCCAGTTTGGTTGGAAGTTTTCCAGAGACACTTTGGGAACTCTTAAGTTGAGCAGGATGTATGACTTGCCCCTCAGGGACACTATACTCAGCATTAGCCAAAGTACTTTGAAATATTAAATGAGATGACTGAGAATGCAACAACAACAACAAAAATCTAATATAGTTTGGAAACTAGATAGTATATTTGAAACCAATACAAAAGGGAAAACAAAAGAAGAAGAAACCAGAATGCTATGCTTTTTAAGCACTTACTCCTTGGTTTTGCTTTAAGATGTTCTAAGCAGCAGACAGGTAGAAAACTAGTGTATCAAACTAATCATAAAGACAATGAACGCGGCTCTCAGAGCCCAGGTTTCATTCTGTCTTCCCTCAAAATCCCTCACATGAAGCCTCTATTTCTACATTTCTGATCCTACTGGGTGGAAGACATTCCTAGGCATCGCTTCCAATCCCTAGCCTTGATAATTTAACCATATCATTTATATTCTTGTGCAGCTGGAACACCAAGACCACATCAATACAACGCAAACAGAATTAGTTTAGAGCTATTATCACCCCTCAATTTTCATTTAAACTCATGTTCAGGCTGTGTTTTCAGAAATACATATTAAATGTAAATGCGTGATAAATACCAGGCAGAGTTTGCTGCCAGGTCTTAGAGATCAGCCATAATGGTAAAAAGAAACTCCATACTGGTGGCCCACATAGATTAGGGCCCAGCCCAAGTGCAGTGTACTGGGTTTGGGGGTTCTTTTTATAGCTCAGTTTTTAAAAATTAATGAGTGTCATGCAGGTTTTGAATGTTCTGAATGTTTTTATGCACGTGTGAGCATACAAACAGAGGAGAAGGTCTGCTGTCAAAAAGAATGTTACAGTTTTTCTTCAATTTATACAGAAATGACACTACTGGTAAGGTATTTATAATTTGGGGAAAAATACGTCCAGCTGTTTACTCCTTGCTCCCAGTGCAAGTAACCACACAGAGGCAGCGTGGGTTTCAGTATATGGCTTGAAGTACAGCAATATCTTCATTTTGATGGATAGTTAAGCAGCACACTTTCTGGAGTTTCCACAAGATTCTTAAATAATGAAGTGTTAGTCCCCGCATTACACCGTACTAAATAGAAATGCATCGTTCAGAAGAGGACAAGTACTGAAGTCCAGGAAAGACAAACACCAAAGCACACACGGTTCAATATCTTTGGAAAAAAAAAAATAATTTTTCTGGAACAAAAGTCACAGAGGAAGCAGAGAAGCCAAGGAGTTTATATACATGAGCCAAGGTCCGTATATGGGAAGACAGGTATATGCAAGAGAAGCCATAAAGGTGCCCCTTTCTCTAGTTTTTAATATTCATGAAGTTCCTTAGGAATGTTTCTGCATTCTCCTAAATGGAAGCACAGAAGGAGCTCTCAGGGACTTGCAGTAAAATCATAAAAGCAGGTTTCCAGGTTGGAAGCATATTTCCCTACATGGCATCTTACTATTTTCTTGGCCTTCTGTATTCCACAGCATTTAATCATGAAAGAGACAATACTGAAAAATCCCAAGAACTACAAAAATTCCTTAGATTCTGATCTATGTAACATGTAAATTTGCCATGCCACAAGGTTAGAAGGTCTTCCTCTGACTTAATTATTATCTTTATACAATTTTACTAAAGGTTTTCCTTTCTTCTCTCAGAGATTTTAATTTATTGTGTGGTTATCTTTTTTTATTCTGCCTTCACAATCAAGAATTTACAGAATAAAATGAAATCACAGCTCTTTGTGTATTATTTAGAAGTCACAGTGGGTATTCCCATGACAACAAATAAAAGCTGAGGACAGAGGAAGGAATAGCAGGAGGCGGCAAGATACTGAAAAAAAAAACCCCACAACAGAAACACAACAACCAAACATAGGACAAGGATTCAAAGAGCAAGGAACAGATGGCCAAGATCTGTGCAAGGAATCTATGGCAATGGAAGAAGCAGGAAGGCTTGGACACAAAGGTGGGAACACAATTGAAAGTAACTGTATGTGAAAGACAGTCAGCAAGGATAAGAGAGTCAAAGGAAGGATGACTACAGGTATCAAATACTTAACTGAGAGGTAAGGTCGAATGGCAGATGACAAGCTATAAGGCATTGAAAGAATTTTTAAAAGGCAGAATTTGCAAGTGTTGTGTATGAATGCCAGCAGAGGATCACATCTGGCCAAACACAGTGACTTACTTTCCTCACTCGACAGCCGTAGAAAAGCCTGATTGCAAAGGAGCACAGTAGCAGATCAAAGATTTCAATCCTTGGAGCAATAATGGGACATTTTTCAAGGGAACTGGCAAATAATTTCTGGAGGAACGTTTAACTACCCTGAGAGAAATGTGACTGCTGCCAACAGCAGTGAGATTGATCTAGAGAAAAAGCTATGTATTGTCTCCCCTCTGTGTTTGTCAGGAGAGAAGTCTGGTCTGAGACAGGAATGACCTTCTTCCATAAGTGTCACTGAGTAGGTGTGGAAAACAAGTACAGGAAGCGATACGCTAGTGCACTAGAAAGTTTCATTGTGACTGCTCTGAATCAGCACATGATGAAGGAAGCTGTGAGAAAACTGGACAAATGTCATTTGGGAGAAAGCTGTTCACAGAAGGAAGGGAGACTAAATAATTAAAAGTTAAGAAGTAAAATTCCTCTTCACAGGAACATTTTCAGTGTCTGCAAAGCATGGTAGGAGCCTGCAAGACAGATTAATAACATATCCAGTGTCTATAAAACCAGAGAGATGGGAACCAGTTTCTTGAATTTTACAGACCACTGTGGTCAATTAACTGACCACCAGCCTTGCTGTGACATTAATTCATTCCAAAGTCCCCCAAAGGGATGTTCTTTCTTACTTTGCAGAGGTCTCACAACGTTTAGCTATACGTTTGTGTAGTAGTTTGCTCGTGCTAAGCGCTGACGATAATCATCAGTTCCATCACAGGCCTTGGGGTTTGGTATCAAAGGATACAGTTTAGATGTACACAGGCAATTAATTTCTATTATACTATGCACACATTATTACTAGGGTTCCGCTTTGGCAAGTTGGTGATGTACCTTTGGAAGGGGAGCGTTTAACCCTGACGCAGAACAGCAGCAGGTTTCGGTTCTCTTCCTTCTCAAAACCTGCCCGACCCTGTCCTAGCTACACTGTCCTAAACTACTGGATTTTTATTCTCCAGCAAAAGTTTTTGTTGCTCACGTTCCTTCTGGTTCCTCGGTCTTAACCACTCTAACCACCGACATGCCACCAAACACGTAGCTTGTCTTCCTGGCATATTTAAAATATCTACAGAGCTGGTGTAAGCCATGCAAACGCAGACCCTAGAGTTAAGTACGCTAGACAAGAATCAAAGCAAGGTCTCATACGCTAACCACAGCTGTTCGTCCTCTGTCATTATGGTCTTACAGAGAAATATCAGATGCTTAGTTTTCTTTTGGCCAAAACACTCAACCAAAAATGGTATCAAAAACTACTGCTATTGCGAGCACCGCTCACTGCGGCACTAT
Source organism: Baryphthengus martii (assembly GCA_013396935.1). NCBI lineage: Eukaryota > Metazoa > Chordata > Aves > Coraciiformes > Momotidae > Baryphthengus > Baryphthengus martii. The sequence goes on from VWZK01002855.1 coordinate 149,232, forward strand.
GGAAGAATTCAAGACATCCATTTTTAGTTGTTTATAATTTGCAAAGTTACTTACTTTGGGTTTGAAGCTCGCTAGGCTTTGTCTCAGGCCAGAGGCAAGGGCTTGTTTGCTTTTAGCTTAAACAAAAGCCGTTCAAGAGTTTTAGGGTGATATTTGCAGTAGACGGGTGTATTTCTTTCTTTGGTTAAACCTAAACCACCACCGAAAAACTTAAATGGAATTGACAGAAGGCATGGAGAGAAAGAACTTCAAAGCATTCCTCTAGATTTTAAAGAAAGATAAAAAAAACCTTGAAGCTAGAAAGCAGACTAATAATATAGTGAGAGTAAAAATGCAAAGATTAACAGCCAAAGAACAATCTGAAAATATTGAAAACAGACCTGTTGGGTTAAAAGACAGGCACAGAACCTTACTAAAAGAAACCACTCAGCAATTACTGTTGAGTAAAACAATAAAACTTAAAAGGGGTGGGCTGGGGGGGGGGAAGAAGCAGTGCATCAGTGTGCAGAATTGCTTTCTGAAGTATTGTGCATAGTAAGCACACAGCTACTTTTTACATCTACAGGCACAAACACATACTTGCCAAGACCTCCAAATACACAGAAGTAAACCTTATAGTTAGCTAATTACACTTGCGGTGGAGTGTACTACCCTGAACTGCAGCACTGTCACTTCTGCTCTGAGGATGCCTCATACCACTCGTGAAATGCCAGTTTTGCACATAACCCATCCACAAACAAGGAGTAGGTCCCAGCTTCATTGGGACTTTAGTCAGAGATGAGACCTACTCTTCATGAAACACAGACAGCAAATGCACACTTGGTATGTAAATACAACTAAAAGATTTTTTCTTCTTTCCCTTTCCACACATGTTAAAAAAAAAAAGGATGTAATTTCTTACCTCAAGTCACTTTAAGTCACTTCAGAAATATGAAGCAGAGAATCGCGTTTGCTGGGACTTAGAGAGAAGGATAATGAGAGAAGCAACTGGGAGGCTGCAGTGGTTGAAGAAATACAGGTAAGAGAAAGAGTAGAGATTAAAGCAATACAGAACAAGCAGTTTTAACTCAGAAACTGAAGAGACAACAATTTTTTTTTCAATTTTTTTTTTTTTCCAGCAAGAGGATACCATAAAATGAATGCGAAACTGACTGCAGAAAAAGAGGAGAGAGAGTTAGGGCTCACCATATTTCTGTGCTCACAATTTTTTTTTCTTAAATCTTGCATTACTGGTATATTGAAAAAATGTTCACTACAAGAACTCTCTTCTCTTCATGCATGCTACAAACTTTATCATAAAAAGTTTATATCAGTTTTGATATAATCTTTGAAAGAGTCAGTTCAAACACTTGCAAGAAGGTAGGAAGTAAATATAATTTTCTGGAGAAAAAGGGAACCTAAACCAAGTTATATTTGCTATTCAGAATGAGGGGCTGGCACACTGATTCTTTTAAGTGAATAACTCTTGTTCCAAAATATCATACTATTAATTGTGCCAGTGTGCAAGTTTTGTCTTTTTAAAGAAGTACTAAAGAGGTAAACAGTGTGTATTTTTTAGTTTTGGATTGTAACTTTCAAAAAAAAAAAAAAAAATTACCAGACACTCAAGTAAGTGAAGGTTTTTTTCATGGAACTAACTGAACAAATATCTGACTCCATACAATTCTCCAATGAAACAGTATAAAGATTCTCAAAATATAAGAATTCTGAAGTTCGATCTCCGCACTCATAAGCAGTATGTATGTTTTGCTAGAGTATTCATGTGGGTAACACTGATTTACTTGCCCCTTCCATAAACACAATCCATTTTGTGTTTTAAGATTAAATGTAGGCCTACAACTCTGGTTTATTTAGCATGCTAACACTGACAGTGAGACTGAAGTATCACGTATTAAATTCAGTAGTATTCTCAGGTCTTGAGTATGAAGCGAATCCTTCCTCCAATTGCTTTTGGATAAAGAAAATAGAATGTCTGGAATATCCAGAAGAAACAAATGAGCAATTCATTGGAACCTTCACCCATTCAAGTACAAACCTTATATTGCTAGCTGCAATTATTTTAAAGATTCTTACTATACAGTAAAGACTTCTACGTTAAAAGTATTTTTTAATTCAATTATTTCCCATATATTTAGATCTGCCGTAACAGTTAAAGTTTACTTAAAGAAGGTGTCTCTCCCTGAGCTTTTGGGTTTGCTTCATTCATTTGCAACACATTTGGTAAGTACTAGTTATGCAACAGAAAATAACCACTTGAGGCCAATCTCCATAACAAAAGGTGAAAGAAACAGTTGTGCAGGCTGAAGGAAAAAACTGCTGCTTTCAGAGCTGGCATAATTGGCATGACCTGAGGGACAGATGGCTGCCTACTCAAATACAAATATCAAGTATGCCCAGTCGACCTAAAAAAAAAAAAAAAAAAAAAAATTAAAAATGCTGAAATGCCTCATTCTTCAACCCTGTTTCACAAATGCAAGCAGTCTAATAGGGAAAGCTGGAAGAGTCAAAAGTCATTTGCATGACTAACATAACTATGGAAAATTTTAATATCTGGGCATGAATGAGGCTTGTTGCTGCGTATCTGTGTGTTTAATAAACCTGCTAAGTCCAAGATGATTGTTAACAGGTCTGTTCAAGGCAGAAAGAACACTGAAAAATATTTTCCCTTGGAAAGAAATGGAGAGAAAGAAGAAAAGTTCTAATTTTTCCCTAAAGGGCTTTTAAAGATTTCTGTCCTAACCAGCTGGGCTCTATGCTGACAGTGCCTTCAGGGATTAAGCACAGCCAGTCCCAAGTTAAAACACAATATTCATGTGATATTCCCTGAGCTCAAGTCCTGCCTAAAGACTACAAAAACAAACAAACCAACCAAAAAAAAAAAAACAAACCCCAAAAAAACAACAAACCAACCACCACAAACCCAAAACTTGATTCCACAGACTTTTAAAAAAGCTCACATTCTACACTGAGATATTATCAGTAAAATAAAAAGTCACAGTAAAATAAATCTATCAAATTTCAGAGTTCTGACAGCACTTAAATATTCACTCTTTATGCCAATTTCATCATTTTTAACTAACGCTCAGACAGATAATCAAGTCGTCTCAAATTCCTGATACAAAGAATAGCCTTTGGTGGAACTGTGTGTTCAACAATAACGAGCTATTGATGAGAAAGACCTTTCTTCTAAAAATCTCCCTGTTTCAAACTACCTTCACACATATTTTGGTTTTATCCTCCCCTTTTTTTTCATTTCATTCCTTTCAGAAGAAAAAAACGCTATGAAGTGAGACATATAATTGCATTTTTTATTTTTGTATCCCTGCGCATTTTCTAAAATAAAATGTACTATATTAATTGAACGACAGGATTTTAAGGTGAAAGTTAAAATCCAAATTAAGTAAGAATCACTGTTTCTATCAAACCCAGCTTTGAAAGCAGTACTACCTCCACCCCATGCTCAGGATGGAAGCTCCTGGCCTTACAGGAGAGGCAAACTTACAGGTTTGCCAGAGAGTGCACAACACCTAAGCCTTTAAACCTCCTGAGGATGCTGGGTTTGTGCTGATATGCTGAACTGTCACTCACAGCTGCCATGCCTCCTCTGGAGCATGGGGAGCTGTGCAGGGCACAGGGCTGCATCTCTGCCAGATCTGACTGGGCTTCTGGAGCGAGCGCCCCACGGTTATTCACAATTTCTTTGCATTTCAGATGAACAATTTCACTGCAACGTCAGGAGCAGAGCCAGCAGTCAGAATGCAAGCCTTTTCAAAAAGGAAAGGTAAATCATGGGATGATATTACCTAAAAAAAATTTTAAAATTCAGTTTCACCAAAAATAATGTTAGAAAAAGCTACTATTCTTTCCTGCATTATAACATAACGAATATATAATATACACAACCAGGGCACAGTAACAAGATATCTTTATTAATATAGTAGAATTCTTCCTTCAAAACCACTTTGTAATCTTTACTGTACTACAGAGACGGCTTTTTTTTTTTAAAAAAAAAAATTGCTCTTAAATCATGCCAATTTTAGCTTAGGCTCATCAAGAAGGCAGGAAAGGAAAACCTACACTTCACAGTTGCCATCAATCTAGTTACATATTAACAGCCAGTAAAAAGAAAAGCATGAAATTCAACTAATGAACACCAAATTATGAGGTTGCTTAATTCCAACAGAAGCCTCCAGAGCACAGTATTTTTAGAAGCCTGCCATGACAGCAGTAACTAAGCATACCCTCCAGGGCTTTGCAGCATGCCATTAAACATAATTCCAGAAGTCTTAATTAGTTACAGCATTAGAAGAATATTCTCTGCTGGACATTTTAGGACTCACTACATTCAGAATCATTTTAAGCCATCAATGTTTTTCAAGTGCAAGATGCAAAGAGGTAACAAAAACCCTGGACTGCTTCAAATAAAACTTTATTAGCATCTTCCAGAAGACTGATCCAGGGTATAAGCTTTACAGGACCAACAAACAAATGAGCATAGATATAATCGACATATTCTCAATGTTTAAACTATGCAAATTCTCAGCCTCTTGCTTTTAGGATGCTGCTTATTGCTACAGCTCCCACTAGATGGTACGAAGTTAGCTAGTCACACCTTAGCAGCTTCACAGCTGGCCATTTCTTTATGTGTCTAGTCCTTCATTTCAAAGAAAATGTACTGGTCAGTGACAGGCTGAAAACAGGGAGGGGTCCCTAATTGCCTCTGTTGGGACAGTAATTACTATGCAAGAGAGAAAAAGAAAAGTGAGCCAGAAGGGAATGGAATCACCCAGCAAATTCTCAAAATGGCCAGGAAGAATAAATAAATAAATAAATTCAAAACCTAAACAGCATGCCGTCAAATATGAGGGGAAAAAGGGAGGCCCAGCATGGATTTGGGAAGAGCGTTGTAACTGGTTAGTCAACGCATTGGGATCCTGCCTATGAATTATAATGGGCATTAAAAGAGAGAACTCTTCATTAGACTTTCATTTTTTCCTGGAAACAGAAAATTTATTACGTTTTCTGCAAACTAATAAAATTAAATTATAAAGTAGACATACTAGAGAAAAAATGTCTAATAAATAATTCCTAATACAAGTCACATGCATTAGTTTTAAAAGTACTGATCTACTTCTCTGGTTTTAGAGGCCAATTCTTTATCTACGCTCTCCACTCCCTAACATTAATAACATTCAAACTGAAAAGATAGCTCTAAGCTTTTCTAAAAGGTATTTCAGCAAAGCTTAAGATCACGATGAACCTTAAGACACTTTATGCATCTAAGACCATTACGTTCATTTAAAAAGTATTTCTAACAACATACTGAATAGTGAATTACTACAGCTATTCAACTGATCACCGGCCAGGATACACATCTTGTTGACTCCACGCACCATTAGGCCTGTTACCCCTCACTGAACATCTGTCATCTCCACAGATTTGCACCTTAGTTCAGAATTGATTACTTTGAGCCACCCACCTCTGAGCACTTGTACCTACTTGCAGTCCAGAATCAATCTCCCAACTGGGTGGAAATGGACTGACAACTGAAGGAGGAGGCTGCTCGGGATGAAACAACGGGGACAGCAGAAGTTCCTTGTGCTACAGCCAGTGGTCTCAGCAGGCTCTCTCTATTCAGTAACTGTCCATGCAGTGATTCAGTCATGGTATTTGAGGAGGAAAAAAAAAAATTATCTACCTATAAGGATAGAAATAAACCAAGATGCATCTTGAAAGAACTTTCTGATGACTAAAACTGAAAATTTTCTGTGTGCATTCCGAACAAATAAAGTTCTCTCCTTCCAATTATGTTGTCAAACATCTCCAGGAGGCTTCAAGCCAGATTACTCACCAATATAATTATTTTTTTCCATTAACTATTTTCAAACAATATGCATGCCTGAACAACAAGCATTTTGCAATATAACATCCCCTGAGACTTTTTAAAAAAAAAAATTACTTAAGTAAAATAAATCCTTTCTCTTTTCAATGCTCAATACTCGTAAGTACAAACACTTTGGTACACGTGAAGTCACTCTTATTTCAACACGCTCATTCCTGGGATTTTGAGATGGTTTAGTTTTTTAAAAAACTAGCTGCCAAAGGAGTGTTAGGATGCACAGACTCTAAATTCTTCCCTTGGCTCCATACATGAGTCACAGGAAGTGAAAAATCCCTCCTTTTATCAACCTTAAGGCAGGGATTTAAGGAATGAGACATCAACTAATCCCTTCCATCTTAACTAAGACTGGCCCAACGCAATGCTTAGTGGGAGAAAAACAGCCAGAAACTATCCTCAGGTCTCTGTTGCTCATGTGTATCTTGAAGCGAGCACAAGGAACAGCATAAAAAGTCCATCTTGCCTCCTGCTCTGACAAGATTCTGTTGAATTTTTGTTGCAGTACGAGGTGACACCATGTAACACTGTTTGCTGATAAACCTTCCCTTGCAAGGCCTAAGAATGCAAAAGAACAACCCACAAGGAAGCAACATCATGAGAAATAAGGCAAGTGCAACAATTAACAATAAATGGGTGAAATGAACAGCTTTGAACCAAACAGGGAAATGAGCGGTCACAGAACCAGACTGGGAAAGGGAAGTAAACTGGTTGTTTCCCCAAACTACTGCGTTAGAGCACCCACAGTACTGTCAATAGTTACACTAACAGCTGCAAGATCTTTGAAGAACATGGTAATTCAGGTCCCAAAGTGTTAAAATAGCATATTATGCTAGTTGGTTTATTTCTATCCTTCTAAATAGGTATATTTTTTTCTCCACAAACACCTCTACGACCTTATGGTTCGAGCACATATCCTGGTCAAACTGAATGCCAGACACTCTTTGATGTCACCCAGAATTAACTGAAACTCCTTCTGCTTCCCTTAAGCCCTGTAGTGTCCATGCTAAACCTGCCCTGTGCAACTCCAGCTGACATCCCCCCAAGTCAGTCAATGTGCTGGAAAGGTGGGACACTCTTTATGGCTTCTGAGGGTTGTTGTCTGCAGACTCATTAGCCCTTGGGTGAAAAAGGCCTTACTGTCACTAGTTAATTCATACTTAATTCAAGCCACTATAAAGCAAAACGCAAACGAGCATTAATTCACCTTATCTAAACCAGACAGCACAGTTGCAAGTGTTTTACCAAAGATGTAGATTAAAAAAAAAAATGAAGAAAAATCTAAGTTGTATCTGTTTATACTCAGGTTACATCAGAAAGGTGTCTCTTTTCCTCACTCCCTGATAACACCAACCCCTACCTGAGAAAACTGCTGGCAAGGTTTTGGTTGCACATGTGCCTTCTCTATTTCAGCAGGTAGGGCATCCTTCACATTCATAGCCCTCCTGTAGCAACATGTACAGCAGAACAAGACAAAAATCAAACGTGCAAGTGAGCTAGTTGTATGAAACTTATTAGCAGCTCTTGCCTGAGATTGAATGTAACTCTGATGAACATGCTGGAGAGGCTCATCTCCTGTCTCCTATGAAATCAACAAAAGGCAGTATAATCATCAATAAATGATGATCTTTCAGCTCACACTGCACAGGTCAAATTCTTCCTTAGTTTAATAAACCCCCTAAGCTTCCAGTATTGTTATGCTGAGAATAAACATCTCCTTTTGTCAAACTATAATTGATCACAGGTAACTCAAAACTTCAAACCTGACTGCCAGGAAAATATTGATAAAGAATAAACCTACATCTTTCACCTTTTCTTATGGAAAGAAAAAACAAAAATAAAAAAATTACGCTCTCAGTAAAGCTTCCACAGTTCTCTCAACGAAGGCAAAGGTCTCTTAAACATTTCTTCCACTTATAAACCTTGTTAAAACAATGCTTTGTAATCCAGATCCTTGCTCTAGTTCCACCATCTCATACCTGTACTGATGCAACTATAAACCCATCTAATCAAAATGCAACTTTCAACATCTTTTACTTTTTCAGTACAGGTCAAATTCACAGCTGCATAAGCATAACCAAGAGGTGAAGAACAAGCATCTGGCAGAAAAGACAAACCTTTAGGAGGTGCAGTGCCACTGCAAAACAAATCAATACAAAATCCATAGGGACCTACTTAGCAATTCTTACTCTGTGAGCTATCAGAGAAAAAAAACCAAAAACATTGCAGCAGATGCTACACAAACTAAAGATATTCGCTTTCTTTGCTTTTCAGAAATACAGGAACGAGTCCAAACAGCAACCCTGGGTTAGAGAGTAGCACCAGGATCCTAATTCTAACCAGCTCAATGCAAGATTTGCCATATATGTCAGTTCAAGGTTAGTGTCTCTCTCCAAACACCTGCCCTCACAAAAGCAAGCTGAAAGATGGGATTGGAAAGGCAAGTTATGTAAAAAGAAACTCTATTTCGAGCATTCTTTTTAATTGCCTTTCTCTGCACAAGGGGATCACACTGATGACACTAATAAATCTTCCTGGAAGAAAATGTAGTGTATACACAGCCACTGTCAGGCATAACTTTAAACATCCAGACAAAACTGGCTTGGTTTTGATGACGCATACGGAGTCAGACTTGGTTGCTACTGAATCTCTAAGTTGAGGTGTGGCTCAATTATCACTACAAAACCTGACACAAAAATTTCTTTCAAGAACAGTTTCTAACCCCAGCATCACAAGCTCTGTAAGATGCAGAGAGCTACAAGCAGCCTGACTAAAAGATTATGAAGCACCAACATATGCAGGCACAAGGTCCTGTAGCAGGCCCAACTTGTCAAACGTAAGCCTCGGCGCTGTGAATTAACAGGAGAACTTGCGTCATGGAGAAGCTTGTTCTGTTCCTCCACATTCTTTTCAAAATATCTCATTTGGGCTCGACCCTTTCCCTTCACTATCTACCCACGCCCTCAGCAAATAAAAGATGCTGCCTCCTGCTAAAAAGCCTTAATTGCGGTATAAACTGAACTGCTAGATTTTGAAACTTGTGCCTTAAGTAAGGTGGTCGATTTCTGCCTTTTAACTGCTGAAGAAAGAGATCAACTCATGTAGTTAAGAAGTGATCCGAACAGGACAGAAAAAAAACCATCTCTCTCAGCATGCCACAAGCTGTATATGGGTATGATCAAAGACAGGCAGCATGCAACAGAAGAGGTACGACAGCTTACTTCTTTCCTCTGCTTTGCATGTTCTGACAAGAAGTTTTGCGATACTCGGTGACCGATTTTAGTAATCCTTAAGAAAACCTGTATGTGTTCGCATCAAGAAGAATACAAACACTGAAATAGCTAATTTGAACTCACAGGCACAATCTGTTATCATCTTGTGGAAATGTTCAGAGCACTAGGCATTGAAAACGCCGCCTTCCTGCTGTCTGTTGTCAACAGAGAAGTTATTTTCAGCTGGTGAAAATGTTTTTCCCTGAAACGCTGAAACCCTTCCATTCTCATCAGAGAAGCAAGGTAATGAATAAAAGTATTTTTAAGGACTCATAACACGGTCCAAAGAGACCTCTTATATCAATAAGCTCATATGTTAGGAGAAGGACTTGGGTTTGCAAATAAGGGTCTGGTAGCGAAATTCTTTCTTTCAACTGGAACAGCTTTATATTGCAAAACTCTATATATCAGCATAGTTTATCTTCTACACGGAACTACCCATAAAATAACATTACAATACAATAACTACACGCCTAATAGAATGACAGAGCAATAGATGGTTTTATGTTTAATAATGTAACAGCACATTTAAAGCAGTAGAGCATATGTTTGTAGATAAGCCCTGGATACTTACGGTGGAGCACATTAGGCAGATTCTGCGAGACATTCCAAGGAACATATTCATCAGGATATGCCAGAGACCTGCTTGATCAATTAGCTATAACATACATCTGTCGATGTAATATATGATGGGACCGGGCCCAAAGACAAAGACAACAAATACCAACTCCTTCATTCAATTACTTGGCTATCATATAGAGCATGAGCAAAATCAGAAAATATCCAAGAGCAAATCATTCGCATTCAACAAAACAGCGGCGCCAGGGCGTTCGGCGAACAAAGCAGGAATTGTGGCACATATTTGTTCAATCGCTTAGTTGTCATTTACGTCATGGCAGAGTAAGTAGCCTGGTCTAAAACCTGCGTGAATATATTAATAAGTTGAGTAACTTCACAAAGAAACTCAGTTCTAAGTCAATGCAGAGTTGAATTGATCTCTTGTTTCAGAAAAATGAAACTTCGCTAGAGTAGGAATCAGAGCGTGGTTTCTATCCATCAATAAAAATGAATTTAAGCCCAGTCCTGCCAAACAAAGTCCATGCCTGAAAATAGGACAACTGTATTCAGCTAAATCAAGGAAGTTTTTCATGTCTGGACTCACCTGAGTTCTGAAAACAAAGCAATAAAGGAGCCGACGAAACTGGCTGTGAGACAACTTAATATTAACCAAGTCTCATTACACATAAGGTACAGTTTACATCCGTGATACTGAATAGGTCATCTGAGGTGCTGAGAAAGTTGCAATAAATATAGAGCAATTCGGTGGCAGAACCTGCAGTTAAAGAGCTGTTAATTGTGATGACCCATACAGTACCGCAGGAGCTATCTCAAGCGGCACTTCCCAATTCATCCAAAGTACCCGCCTGAAAGGTTGTCAATACACAGCTCCAGTTAACAAAGGACTGCAGTACCTCCTCCTTACTGCCACAGACCCCCAAATTTATCATTGGCTCATAAAAATGACATGAACTACTGAATAATGAGAAAGAAATGGAAAGTTTTGATCTTGAAAACTGCAGCAAACACAAGGCATGCGACAGAGTACCAGTACTCTCCTCCCTCTGCTAGATCCACACAAGCAGCCTCGCAAAATGCCTTCAGATAGTCATCTAGGTCACCCAGGCCAGGAAAGAAAATGTTCAGGACAAAGGGAAATGTTCTTACATTGGGGAAAACAGAACAGTGGACTGGACTCTATCAGTGTAGTAATGATCGAGTAACAAGCAGTGACAGCATAGCAAGAGAGAACTGGCAAGGTCACCTCTCAGCTGGTCACACTATATTCTATACATAAACAAGTAATTTCACAGAATCATAGAATTATTGAGGCTGGAATAGATCTCTGAGATCATCAAGTCCAGCCTATGACCCAACACCACAACACCTAGCTAGACCATGTCACTAAGTGCCACATCCAGTCTTTCCTTAAACACCTCCAGGGATGGTGACTCCACCATCTCCCTGGGCAGTCCATTCCAGCATCTAATCACCCTTTCCATGAGGAAGTGCTTCCTAATATCCAACCTAAACCTCCCCTGGCGCAGCNTGACCCAGCCTGTCCAGGTCCCTCTGCAGCATCTCCCTACCCTCCAGCAGATCGACACTCCCCACAACTTGGTGTCATCCGCAAATTCACTGACGGTAGACTCGATCCTCTCATCCAGGTCATCAATAAAGATGTTGAATAGGACTGGGCCCAGTACTGATCCCTGGGGGACACCCCTGGTCACGGGACACCAACTGGATGTGGCACCATTCGCAACCACTCTCTGTGCCCGGTCATCCAACCAGTTTTTAATTCAGTGCAGGGTGCACCTGCCCAAGCCATGGGCTGCCAGCTTTTCCAGGAGGATGCTGTGGGAGACTGTGTCAACTGCATTGATCAGGCTGTTTAATCTGCTTTGTCAAACAGCCCTCAGATTCACAAACTGCCTTTTCAACTCAAGCTGAGGAAAAAAAAGCATGTTTTTATACCATTAATCTGGAGCTTTAAAGAAGTAGTTGAAGCTGACAACGCTGTACATAAGATGACAATGATACCGGAGCTACGTCTGAAGAAAATAATGTCTGTAAATTGTTCAGATGCTACCAATAATTTTGCATTAATTCAAATGATTCTTTGATGAATGGACATAGTGTTAAATAAGCATGGGAAATGCTGGCAGCATTGTGGTGCAGTAAGACCATAAAGCTAGTTTATTGATCTTGCTATCATATCCTCCAGTTGCAAAGAAACTGATTAAAAGAAGCAAGAAAGACAGCTCCTAAAAAGCAGGAAAGAACTAGATCAATAGAACCGCAACGTTGCAACAAAAGATTCCTTGCTCTTCCGCAGGAGATCATGACCAATCTGCTCTTCTCTCCTAAGAAAAGTGCAATATGGGATTACATAAGTGCTCACAAATTGAGCTACTGATTAAAGCAGAGAGGAAAGCACAACGGCTGTAAGTAGAAACCATTGCCACACTTACTTGGGTTATGCATTTCAGCCCTCTCATGGCTTTTAGATCATGACCACATGATGGTTTACGGTATATAAAAGACACACAGAAGCATATGCTGCCTAAATATTTAGAGGAAGTCCTTAAATGATGTTTTGCATCATAAGTAACGCTGTCAGAGCAAGGAGACAAGAAGTCTTCTCAAGCTCCAACAAGAACAACCTCCAAAACTTCTCTGATGTGGCAGCAAGATAATGGGAATGTTGTACCATATGTGCCAGATGATTTCTACAGTAAAATCTGTGTGTGCACACGTACAAATGCACACATGAGAGAGCATGAGATGGACAAGAATGATGAGGGGGTATAAGAAAAAAGCAAAACACATTCAGGTAAAAAAGTACTTTCCTTAAAATAGATTTACCTGAGACTCCAATTCTTCCAATTTACGCTTCCTGGCATGAAGAGCTTTACTTGGAAAAGCCCAGAAATAATTGGAAGTTCCAATTCTATCAGTGTCCACCATGCCATCATCAACTAAGCTTTGCAGAATCTCTTTCACCGACATGGAGGCTAAGAAAAGCAAAATTATCAAATTAGAGCTGCATAGCATCTAAACTATGGAGAATTATGAATAGCATATGCCATCATCTACAACCATCTGCATGAATATTTTGGTATAATGTCAGTTAGCTGGAAGGTTTCAAGAGGATACCATGCCTGATGCTTCATTTGAAGGGATGAATCTCTTTGAAATCAGCAGTTGATACATAAAAGCTGCTGCTATTCTGGACAGGCTGCTACCAGATGTTTGTAAAACACTGCTCATGAGGATCATAAAACATATATGCATATAACAGTACAATACCATAACAAACTCATGAGAGGGCACTTGAGAAGTTGGCTTGCAATCTTAATCCTAACATGGATTAATTTACAATTTCTTGATGAGGAGTGTAATCACATTTCTCTTTGTAATGCTTATCAAAGCATTTAACAGCAGCACAGGCACTAAAGCCATCTGCCTACAGACTCAGGAGGGGCAGATTTTACTTTTGATTATATTCTGTTCCAATGCAGAAAGTCATCTGCAGTCAAAAAGAACCAAAACATTCCTGAACATTATTGTTCATTTTCTAGGAAACATGGTATAATTCACCATTTTAAAAATTATACCTGTTCAACACAGCAAAGCAGTTGTTATCCTCAAGTGACGCAGATGTAAAGACTAGTTTATGGTTTTCAGTGTCTGACTTTCAGTTTCAAGTCTAAAGGGGATCCAGGATCAGGAACATACAATCTTTTGCCTCTGTTAGCTGCTGACATACCTGAAAACCACCCTTTGCAATATTCACCTGTGTCTGCAGTTCTTTCAACGAGTTCATTTACTCTTGCAGTGCCAGAAAGATATCCTAGTCAAGGACAGTGGCAACCACACAAACATCATGCTTTACCCCCCTTTTGTCAATGAACATACATAGAAGAAAGTAGAATAAGGAACAATCAAAAGAAATCGACTGCATAAGATAAATCCTCTTGGGCCTAATCCTAAACCAATGGATCTCATCAGGAAGGCTTTCACTGAAAAGACAAATCCCTCCCATTTACAGCTGTCTAGGCATTTTTTTATTTTTTTTTTGGAGGGAAAAGCTCAACAGAACATTGACCGTGTATATCTGAACTAGTATTTTAGGATATCTGTGGCATTACAGACAGATGCTTAAATCTCCCGTTCACTACCTGAGTACATGTAACAATTGCACAGACTGAAAGTCACTGCAAGTCACACATCCCAGAGCCTAGAAAAAACCCACCATCCTATGTTTTAGTGGTTAACCTGGAGTTAGCTGTGACACTGTAATAATCTCCCATTTTGGCCCTAACACCTAATTTAAGTGACAATATTAGCAAACCGGGGCAGGAGGGTGCTGCTCGTGTCGCTTGTAACACTACAGGCCTGACATTGACCAGCTCCTTTTTCTAGTGATTTTTTTTCCATTTTTTTTCCAATCACAAACCTAAAATTGTAGCCAGGAAAATGGAAACTATATGACCTGTCCCAAAAATGATTAATGGCTCAAGAGAAATGACTTTTGTAAACACTTACTAATTCCTTTTTCTTTTGGAGCAATCTTCTCTATGTCCTTCAGCTGGAACACATCTTTCTGTGCAAAACAGAAAAGACACTTTAGCTCCAAATGTCAGCATCATGTAAGCCTGAGTGGTTTTTACTCTAAGACAATGCCAAAAAAAGCAAGTAAGGAATACATTGTGTGTTTATTTTTCGCATGGGAAATAGACTGAGGCTGCATATCTCTCAACAGAATCAGAATATCCTGAGAATTAAATAAATTATTTAAAAAAGATTATTATCGTAACAAGCCCTGTTCTTTTCGTTAGTCCTCATTTTGTCCCAAGTTAGACGGCAAACCCCTTAGGGCAGAGAGAGCCCAGGTTAGATTGTCAACACCAGATGCACCACATTGTTCAAGTATTCAAATGTCACAATATTTTTATTTTTTTTTTAATAGATGAAACATGGTGAATTACGTACGTCACCAATATAATTGCAGCTCTGCTTTTGGATCTCCAGGTTTATTTTCCCCAGTGACCTCTCCCAGGCCCGCTCTCAACTTAATGCTCAGATTTCTTCCTCCTCCCATAAAGTGCAGTGAGATACTTGCTGATCTCTTGCTCTTACGGTAACAGACTGGAAGTGAGAAGATGTGAATAGGGGGCAGAGGAAGCATTTACCACCACCTGTGCATCTCCAGGCCTTGGCTCCACCTGAGGACAAGCCGCTCCATCAGAAGCTGCATGAATCAAGCTCTGTCCCCGTAGTTTGTACATTGATGACACAGGGCGTCCGTGAAATGCGTGGTGGGATACACAACTCATCTACAGTTAAGCTCTGCTTGGGGCCTGTTTTCCCACTGTCGTAAACACAGGACAAGTACAGGTTACTTACTGTTTCAAAAAAGATCTCCATCATCCGAGCTCTCTTCTCCTCAAAGCTCAGGCCTTTTTTCTTGGACTAGAATGGGAAAAAAAAAAAAAATACCCCAACACATGTGGTCATTTGAATAATTAACATCTGCTCAGAATTCAAATCTATTTACCTCTAAGTTCCATTTGTCATCCTTTAAAATACCTTACCACTAACCCCAGATTTTCAGACTAACTACTTCTTCCCAAAGAGTCATTATTCCAAGCTAATCCACCTGCAATCTATTAAACTTGAGTGACCTATATTCTTAAATTTGGAGCTGACCTTTCACACAACCCAACCCAGCTCAAGCTTCAGTGTTTCCTGGCCTACTCAAAAAGTTTCTTGTTTTATCGTACTAAATAAAAAAAATGTATATTTACACCAATTTTCATCAACTCACACAAATGTTTAATAGTCCTTAAAAAAAAAGATAAGGAGGACTATCTTCTGCGGTTTTTGTTTAGAAGTGGTTTTTATCTTGTGATTTAGAGACACTAGTGTGAGATGTAGGCCATTTATGGGCTTTTTAAGGAGATAAAATAAATGCATTTTGAGGTACTTACATCTTTTTTCAAATTTCCTACCCAACTTTCTCATTTCAAGACCACATTTTAAAAACTGTTTATTACTTTTCTCCTCAGTTGTGTGACATGCATTGAAATACAAGCAAAAGGCAGAAATTACTCCTTACAACCTGCTACCAGTAATACAAAGCTGTGAAATACCCTCCCCTGATCACTTTCACAGACATTGTTTTGCTATGCTCCTTGAAAAATGAGGATATAAAATATTTCACAGAGAATTGAGGTTTTATTAATAGCATTTAGCACAGTCCTCAACAACCCAAAAGCAGTGGCCGTAACATGAACGAGGAATGTTTCCCCTTGCCCCTCATCCTGCCTCACAGGCTGCAAGACCCTGCACTTCGGGCAGCTACAGGAAATGGAAAGGAGGAGAGAAAGAGCAAAATAGGATGTTGACAGAAAAAACGTCTCCCTTAAAAGAAAAAAAAGGACATGATTATTGTTGCCCTTGAGTCAGTGGAAGCGGGGATTCTACTACCATGTTGCTTAGAGAAAGATGACACGAGTTTGTTTCTAACAGAAGGGAGTCGATACCATTTTTTACTTCTGAACCATTGCCTCCTTCTTAGATAAATCCCCTGGTAGGGCAGTAGAATATTTAAAACGTGCGTCGAGACCACAACAGGTAGACCGATCTAGATTTTGAAAAATAAATTTTAAAACCACTTTATGCAGCAACAGTAACACAGAGATACAAACTGAAGCAATTCAGTATTACATTGAACAAAAACACTATTAATTAAAACATATTTTTTAAAGTCTTCTCCTGTTTTAGCCAGTGATGCCCCACATCAGCAGCGACACCCCAGCCGTTTCCTACAATGTCAGTAGGCTAAAGAGGATTAGCACCTGGAGCCACCACGTACAGGCAAGTAGGAGCACGAACAGAGAACAGACTGATAAAGTTCTTTCTCCTTGCCTTCCCAGATAGCCCTGACTCCACCAGCAGCAACAGGAGCAACACCCCTAGGCGCACAACGTGAAGTGTAAAGCGGTCTTTCTGAAAGTACAAGCACCAAGTTTCGCACCAGCGCTCCAAAACAGAAAACGAACAGTGTGTTATCTAGATAAATTTTATTAATTTTCACATGAACTTCTCTCTCCTGCCTCCTTGCCAGGTGTCCCACCGTGTCCACTTCGGGCTACCGCTGCAGGGCCTGCTCTTCCAGGGGCCAGCCCGGCTTACACGGCTCTCGCAGAAATCGGATGAAGCAGCAGCCCACGCCACGGTAACGCAAACCCCCCGGCCCTGCCGTTATCG